>PVKH010012229.1:0-17374 GCA_004027955.1 Chaetophractus vellerosus | reverse complement strand
TTTCCAGTATTTGCCTCACATATTTTGAGGCACCGGATTAGGTGCATAAATGTTTATGATTGTTCTCACTTCTTGTGAGATTACATATATATACTAATATATAGTGTCCATCTTTTTCTGTAATGATTGTTTTGCATTTACAGTCTATTTTGTCTGATATTAGAATAGCTACTCCTTCCCTTTTTTGGTTATTATTTGCTTGTAAATTTCTTTTCCATCCATTCACTTTCAGCCTCCTTGAATCCCTGTGTCTAAGGTGGGTCTCTTGTAAACAACATATAGATGGGTCATATTTCTTTATCCATTCTGCCAATCTGTGTCTCTTGACTGGTGAGTTTAATCTGTTAACAGTCAGTGTTATTACTCTCAATGAAATTCTTACATACGCCATATTTTCTTTGGGTTTATGTATGTCTTATGTAATTTTTTTTCTCTTTATGTCATTTTTGTTGTTCTTACACTCTCCTTCAACTCTCTCTCTCCTGTTTTTTCCTTTCACCCTTTAGATCTTCTTTTAGTATTTCTTGAAGTGCAGGTTTCTTATTGGCATATTCCCTTAATTTCAGTTTATCTGTGAATATTTTGACTTTCTGTCATTTATGAATGTCAGCATTGCTGGATAGAGAATTCGTGGTTGGAAGTTTTTCCCTTTAGTACCTTGACTATGTCATACCACTGTCTTCTTGCATCCATGGTTCAGCTGAGAAGTCAGCACTTAATCTTATTGTGCTTCCCTTGTGTGTGATGATTCTCTTTTCTCTTGCTGCTGTATTTTCTCTTTGTCTTGAGCATTGGACATTTTGACAAGTATGTGTCTTGTCATTGGCCTGTTGGGATTTATACTGTTTGGGGTGTGCTGTGCTTACTATATATGTACATCCATCACCCTCATTAGGGTTGGGAAGTTTTCACCCATATTTCCTTCAAAACTCCTTCTGTTCCCTTTCCCTTTTCTTCTCCTTCTGGGATGCCTATAATGCACATGCTTTTACATTTTGTGTTATCACTTAATTCCCTGAGTCCCTGCTGGATTTTTACTTTCTTTTTATCTGTTTTTTCTACTATCTGTTTGATTTCAGATGTACTGTTTTCCACATCACTATTTCTTTCTTCTGACTGTTTAAATCTGCTGTTATGTGAATCCGTTGCCTTTTTTATTTCATGGATTTTGCTATTCATCCACATCATATCTTTTATCATTTTATGTATTTTTACAATTTCTTCAGTATGTGCTCCCAGTGTCTTCTTAATATCCGTAATCTCTTCCTTCACTTCTTTAAGTTGGTCTATGATATTTTTTGGACAGCTTTGATTTGTTGTTCTATATTGGGCATCTCTTCCTGTTTTTGGTTCATTCTTTGGAATGGTCCATATCTTCCAGTTTCTCGGTATGGCGTAAAAAGAAACAAAGAAAACAAAGTATGAGAGCACACACTTCCTGACTTCAAAACTTTCTACAAATTCTCAGTAATCCAAACACTGTGAAACTGGCATAAGGATAGACCTATGAATCAATGGTATAGACTTTGTATTCTAAAATTTAACCTGTGTCTGTATGTACAGCTGATTTTCAAAACAAGTGACAGTTACATTAATGGGGAAAATTGGCCTCTATAGCAAATGCACTGGAAAGTGAATCCACACATATGAATGAATGTAGTTACATCACCATCTGTATTAGTCAGCCAAAGGGGTTCCTTTGCAATATACCAATAATTGGTTGTTTTATTATAAAAGGTATTTATTTGCAGTGGATGCTTACAGTTACCAGGCCACAAAGCATAAGTTCTTCCCTCACCAAAGTCCATTGGCATGTGTTGGAGCAAGACAGCTGCTGATGTTTGCCAGGGTTCAGTCTTCTTGGTTTCCCGGGGCTGTGTTTCTCTCTGGGCTTAGTTCCTCTGTTTCCTCCCCAAGGTCATCTGTAGACTATCAGGCGAATGGCTCACTTTTCTACTCCTAGTGCATTCTATCCAATATCAGAACTGCTTCTCAAAAACTGCTTCTCAGATCTGCTCCCTCTGTCTTTGGCCTTGCCTGTTGTACTTGAGAGCACACCCACCAAGTGGCGGGTCTCAATGCCCTACTGACGTGGCCCAGTCAACACTGTAATCATAACTCAATCATGCCCAGATGAACAGATCGGTTTACAGGCATGACTCAATATCAGTTTTTGGAATTCATAATCAAGCTGTATCACAAACCAAGTAGCATATAATTACTCATTTCAATGAACTATTACATATCTGTACTTTACTCTGGGTCTGCTATTTTCTAATAGTTACTTAAATTTACTTTCACAGAATAATGCACTTTTCTGTCTTCATGGAACTTAGTGTTTATATAGTATATAAACTGTAAACACTGAGGTAATACAAGGCAGAAAATGTTAGGTGCCTAAGCAGATGTGAGATATGTACCATCAGCTTTTCCTGAATTGTGAAGAGTCAAAACCTCCTGAAGTATCAAGAACAGTTTGATCAAAGTCACCTTCTTGTAAAATAACTGAGGGTTAATATCCCATAAATATAATAAATGAATGGGATATTTTTTAATCAGTGTTTAATATTTTGAAATCTTTAATTAAATTGTGCTACTCAACTCCTCCTCAACCACATCCAAATTATTTTCCAAGTGTTGATCATGACTAGGCTCATAGATTATTTGTCCTAACCTGTATCTGTTGAATTCATTTTCTCCAGAAATACTTTTGTAGAAAGAGGAGATGGACATCTACAATCTCTCTGCCATGAATGGATTTCTCCTCTTAGGGCTTGCTGCTCTTGCTGAGGTGCTTTATCCTTTCTTTGTGGTTTTAACTGTCATCTGTCAGGTCACCTTGTTGGGAAATGGTGCTACTCTCCTTATCACTGAGACTGAGAAAATCTGCATATAACCATATGTAAGTTCTTGGAAAATTTATCCATCTTAGATATATTGTGACCATTAGCTATTATTCCCAAAATGCTTGAGAATTTTTTATCTAAGAAGCAAAGCATTTCTCTTCATTGGGTTTGCTTTACAGCTTTTTATTCTGGTGGTCCTGGCAGAGATGGAATTCTACCATGCCATCATGAGTTATTCCTTGTTTGTGGCCATATATTTCCCCCTTTATTTTAATCTCATAGTGACCAAGGGCTGCTGTGTCCTGCTGATGGCTGGAACCTGGGCAGTATGGATCCTTCAAACCCTTATGCCTACGGTGTTCATGTTCTGACTGTCTTTCTGTAAGTCTCATCAATTTGAACAGTATTTTTAAAAATATGTTTTATTTTTAAAAGATATTTAGATTACATAAATGTTACACAAAAAATAGGGATTCTCCTATGCCCCACTACCCACACCTCCCACAACCTCCCACATAAACAACATATTTCATTAGCATGACACATTCATTGTAGTTGATAAATGCATCCTGGGGCATTGCCACTGAGCATGGACCATAGTTCACATTGTAGCTTATATTCTCTCCCACACAATTCTGCAGGTCAAGGGAAGACATAAAATTGCCTATATCTGTCATTGCAAGATCATTCATATTATACCCCATATTATACCACTTTTCCCTCTCCCTGCCCCCAGAGCCCCTGTTGGCCACTGCCCCCACATCAATATTGTAATTTCTTCCATTGATAAAATCACAATAATTCTATAGTAAAATACCAGTAAGTTTTGACATCTTACCAATGGTTACTGTTTCCTTTCTTCCATGAATGTGGCAGAGATGCTTGTTTTAGTGGTAGGAGGTATCTTGGTGGATCAGTGTCTCTCTGATCACCTTTCTTTTTTTTTAAGATTTATTTTTTATTTTTTTTATATATTCCCCCCCTTGCTGCTTGTGCTTGCTGTGTTCATTTGTTTTGTGTTTTTCTATTCTTCTTGTCTTGCCCTGCTGCATCATCCTGCTGAGGCAGCTCACTGTGTGGTGGCTTGCTTTCACCAGGAGGCCCCAGGAACTGAACCCAGGGCCTCCCATGTGGTAAACAAGAGCCCTACCAATTGAGCTACAGCCAGTTCCCCTTTATTTCTTATAACTATATCATTTCAACCATTCTAAAGATCCAGTCAGCCAAATAAAAGCATAAAGACTTCCCCACATGCACTTTCCAACTCATTGTGGTAATACTTTTTTATAAATACTTTAAAAAAATTTTAATGATACTTAGATTACAATAAATGTTACTTAAAAAATACAGGGGGTTCCTGTATGTCCCACTCTGAAACCCTCCCAAAGATTCCCACATCAACAACATCCTTCATCAGTTTTGTACATTTGTTACAATTGAACGTATATTGGAACATTGCTGTGAAGTGTGAACTATAGTTTACATTACAGTTTAAACTCTCTTTTTCACAATTTTGTTTTTTTTGTTTTTTTATTACATACCCCCCCCTTTCTGCTTGCTCTTTCTGTGTGTCCATTCTTCTGTTCCTCTCTGTCTGCTTTGTCTCCCCCCCATTGTGGCAACTCACCAAGACTGGTCACCATGCAGGTGGCTTTTGCCCCACTTGTGGGCGGCTTCTGCTTCCATTCATGGCTGGCTCTGCTTTAGTTCATGGGTGGCTGGCTGCACTCCATTCACAGGTGACCTGGCTTGCCCGTGGTGGCTTTGCCCTGCCCGTGGCAGCTTTTTGCCCTGCCCATGGAGGCTCTGCCTGCCCATGGTGGCTTGCCCTTCTAAGGTGGTCTGCTCTCTAGGAGAGGTCCCTGGGAACTGAACCTGGGGCCTCCAATGTGGTATACCATTGCCTTTATCCACTTGGCTATATGGCTGGCCCTTCTTTTACACAATTTTGCAAGTGATGGCAAGATGTTCACTGGCCTGTATCTGTCACTGCAATGTCATTCAGGACAAATCCAGTGTTCTGAAAATCCCTGATATTACACCTATTTTTCCCTCTCCCTCCCCTCAGAATCTCCAGTTTCCATTGCCTCCACATCAATGTTAAAAGTTCTTCCAGTGTTAGAATAACAATAAGTCTATAGTAGGATAATAATATGTCTATTGTAGTCCATCATTCATTTTCCAATCATAAGGATTTTGGAATGGTGGTGCCACTCCGTCTCTAATTGAGAAGGGCTTAGATATCATGGGGCAGATGGATGGGACTATACTGTTTGCAGTTGTAGACTTTCTCTGTTCCTTGGGATGGGTGTTGTCCATCATTATCTCCTTGAGGCATGAAGACTTCTCCACATGCACCTCCAAACTCATTGTGGTAGGCCTGCTATATGACACTATGATATTCACCTATATCCATCCCTACTGCAGTCAACACTCCATAGCCAGAGGCAGCCTCATCTCAATACTGTCTGCCATTATAAACCAAATATTAAACACCATCATCAACAGCTTGAGAAAAGATTTATATCTTAAAACATGTTTATAATAACCAATATTGTCAAAGAATTTGTTCAGCACTTTATATGGATTGATTTCAGAGGAAGAATATCTTAATCTAGAATGTACCCATCCTATGTATATATAGAAATTTACACATACAGTCACACACACATGTACAAGTCCTTAGTATTATGTCTTTCCATATATACCTATTCATTGTTATGCATTGTGGAAATATTAAAAAATCATCTAAAATAGAATTTCTGAGAGCAAATCAGAAAACTGTTAATAACAATGGAATAGGTGGTAAAAAATAGATCTGCCTTAAGTAAATATTGTAATTGTAGTCATGTTACATATGTCCATATCCATAGCCATAAGCATAACTGTATCTATACCTACATCAAAAGATATTTCTGTTTTAGTTTGCCAAATGCAAAGTAGCAGAAGTGTGTTGGCTTCTATAATTGGGAGTTATTTGGGGATAAAAACTTAAGATTCTTAGGTTGTGGAATGTCCAAATTAAGACACCAGCAGAGATGCTTTGTCACCAAGTCAATTGTCATGTGGTGAAGGAAGATGGCCACAGGTGTGTGCCAAGGTCTTTGCCCTCCCCTTCAGAATCTCTCATCTCCCAGAGCTCAGCCGAGGTCAAACAGACATAGGTCTTGTATCTTTCCAGGCCTCCTCTGTCAGTCTCAGTTGCTTGATTTCAGAGGATGAATATCTGAGTTCAGCTTGAAGTTATCAGACAAATGGCTCATCTCTCCCTGGACCTCATTTCTTTTATCTTCTCAGGGGATTCTCTCCTTGCAGCATAGCCCTGGGAAAAATTGGAGTCCTTTCTCTCACATTGCAGGATCAAACATGGCAGGGTTCCTTTTTCATCTCTGTCACCATTTATGTCAGACCTAGAAAGAAAGCAGAGATACAAGCTAATTCACATCTCACTGAAGTAATCCAATCAAAAATAGTCTCACACCCACAGGAATTGTTTAGTTTATGTACATGATCTTTTACTTTTGGGGATTCATAAAAAAATTACAAATTGCCACATTCCACCCTCTGAATACCAAAAAATATGTTCTTTCCATTTGCAAAATACATTCATCATGTCACAGTGTTTCAGAAGTCTTAAATCATCTCATTAGCAATGTTAAAAATGTAAAAAAAATACTTATTGGCATGCAGTTTGCCTTGCTTCAAAAGTCCCCTCTGCTCCTTGACCTGTGAAACTTACAAAACAAGTTATCTGCTTCCAAAATACAAAGGAGGGGCAAATATAGGATAAATATTTGCATGACCATAAGATGAAATTGGAAGGCAAACAGTCAATAAGTGTCCCAAGCAGTTCCAAAAACCTGCAGGGCAAACTCCATTCACTTTCAAAGTCTGAGAATCATGCCTAAAAGTATGATTTTTTCTCTTTGAAACCTCATGGGGTTACACCCTCTCCACATGCTTGTCCAATAGCCATACTTTCTGTTTTGCCCTCTTCAAGCATCTGGGTTGTACCTGAGCTTCTGATCTCACCTTTCAATAATGTTAAGGTGATGGCCACACTTTCTCCAATCTCTGGGTGGTAGCCTCAGCCCCTTTATTGCAGTGGGGTGATAGAAACTTTCTCCCTAATCTCTGGCAATATCCTCAGAATATTAGGGTGGAGACCTGTATTAGTCACCCAAAGGGGTACTGTTGCAAAATACCAGAAATCTGCTGGCTTTTATAAAGTGTATTTATTTGGACTAGAAGCTTATAGTTACCAGGCCATAAAGTGTAAGGCACTTCCCTCATCAAATTCTGTTGCCACGTGTTGGAGCAATGTGGCTGATGATCTTCAACCTTCCTCTTCCTCTCTCTCAGGGCTCATTTCTTTCTGGGCTCAGCTGCTCTGCTCTCTCCACAAAGCCAGCTATGAACTATCAGGTGAAATGTTCTTCTCTCTTCCAAGGGCCTCTGCCATATCTAATGGAGCCATCTCTATTCCTCTGTGTTCTTCTCCAGTGAGTTCTTTCTGGGGCTCCAGCTGAAAAACTCCAGCTTTATCATCTGCCATGACATTTTCTCTGTGGATCCCTGCCCACCAAGGGGGCAGGGACTCATTGTCTTATGGATGTGGCCCAATTAAAGCCTTAATCATTATTTAATCATGCCCAGGGGAATAAACCAGTTTACAAACAGAATCCAACCTATTTTGGGAATTCATAAACAATATCAAACTGCTACAACACCTACCTCTCTCTAATCATTAAGAAATATAATCTAACCTTTCTGTAGTCTGGGTCAGCCAAACTCTTCCTAAACAATAAGCTGAAAAATCCACCTTCTTCAAATGCCTGGGAAAAATCACCCTTTCCACACACATGAGTGGGGTCCCTTTCCTGGCACAAGATGTCCCAAAAACAGACCTCAGCTTCCACAGTTTCCTCATGAAGCATTTTTTCCTTCAATATCTCCCTTCCCTTTCCCTTTTATTCCAGGCTGACAGTTGTTTTATTCAAACAGATCTTGCAAAATGCTAGTTGGTTGCAGGAAACAGGAGTCTGAGCCATCAGTTCATAGGACTTTTCAGAAGTCTTTCCCAATAACTGCATTTCCAATCCTGATCTAAAAGTTCCAAATTTAGTTAAGTCCTCACATGGGGTATTCTCCACTGTGGGCTTGTATTAGTCAACCAAAGGGGTGCTGATGCAACCTACCAGAAATCTGTTGGGATTTATAAAGGGTATTTATTTGGGGTTGAAGTTTACAGTCACAAGGCCATAAAGAGTAAATTACTTCACTTACCAAAGTCTGTTGCCACAAGTTGAAGCAAGATGGCTGCCAGTCTCTGCAATGATCCAGCATTCCTCTTCAGTCTCTGTAGTACCATCTTCTTCTGGTCTCAGCTGTAGGCTGGTATAATGTTCATCTTTCTCCCTGGGTCTCATTTCTTTCCAGGTTCAGTTGCTCTGTTCTCTTCACAATGTCTGTTGTAGACTATCAGACTCATGATCTTCCCAGGGCCTCTGCCATGTCTAATGAAGCCTTCTCTCTTTCTGCACATATCTGCTTCTCTATGAATTTAATTTCTGGGGGTCCAGCATCAAAACTCAAACTCTCTCCTCTGCTCTGTCATCCTATTGATGTGGCCAAATCAAAGACTTAATCATAATTTAATCAAGTAAAAGTTAAACCTCTGAATCTAATACAATCTAATATGCAGTGAGGAACAGACCATTTTACAAATGTAATCCAATATCTAATTTTGGAATTCATAAATAATATCAAATTGACACAGGGCTTCTTTCTGGAAGCTTGGAATTTACCAAATCATCAGTCCCTTGTTTCTTTTTGCCCAAAAGTTCAGTTCTCATCTTACCTCTTTCCTCTAGCATTTTGCTATTCTGCAAGAAGATAGGCTGCATTTTCCACATTAACTTTGGAAATCTCCTCATTTAAATGTCCAAGCTCATCATTTCCAAATTCTGTCTTTTACCTAAGATCAGGAGTCAATTTTGGCAATTTATCTGCAACTTTAAAACAAGGATAACCTTTTTCCAGTTTCCAATAAGTTTCTACATTTCTTTCTAAGGCCTCATTGGAAAACACTTAAGTTTCCATATTCCTTCCAATAGTTTCATCAAAGCAATATAGGCCTTCTTTTTTAATCAATCATCTCTTGGTTCCTCCAAAATATACCCCTTACCTATTTATATAATTAATTCAGCATTTTTGGTAATTGCAGTAGCACAATCCTACTCACTCAGCACCAATTTTTCTTTTAGTTTGACAACATGCTGCTGATGCAAAATACCAGAAATGTGTTGGCTTTTATAATAAAGATTTATTTGGGGTAAAACATACAGTTCCAAGGCCTTGGAATGTCAAAATTAAGGCATGAGAAGGGATATTTTCTCACCAAGGTCAGACATTTGGCTCATTTTCCCCTTGGTCTCAACTCTTTGATCTTTTCAGGGGCTTCTTTCTGCAGCTTAGCTGTGGGTGAAAAGGTAGTACTTTTTCTTTCATTACAGGATCAAATATGGCAGAACTCTTTTTTCCTGTGTCTCCATTTATATCAGACCCAACAAGAGGTTTGAAACTCAAATTGAGTCTTATCTTACTGATGTAGTACAATTGAAAAGAATCTTATGTCCACAGGAATAGCTTATCTTTAAAACAAAATCTTTTTCTTTTAGGGATTCATGAAATAATTTCAAACTGATGATGGATGTAAGATGACTGAATATCTGAAAGTAACTTGTTTCTCTTCTTGTTCCTAGGATATAAAGGAAAGAATTGTATGTAAGTTAAAAGTCAATGAGATGCAAACTTCTTTCTGCCAAATTCCACTTTTGGTGGTTAAGATTATCTTGTTAAAGGAATGAAGTATGAAAACCAGCTTCAACCATTTGGTCAGACCAGTGCAGGCTAAGTCCCTTGCTGTCTTCACTTTAAATGGCTTAATTAACATAGTAAATTTCCCACCTATAGGTGGCATTATCTGTCCCTTTTCTGGTCATGTAATTTATGTGTAAGCTTTATTTTCTGAACATACTAATCATACAACTAGTTATGTATGTTCATTCATATGTATAAATGATAATACATAATCAAAGCAAATGTTAAGTAATGAGTCAGGTATTTAAACAAGAGTAAAACTACAGCACAGGGAGTTGTATCTGAGTTACTTTGGACTGACCTTAGCTCTTTACCTCTGCAGACATAATAGATAAGAGTTTGTTTAATTCCTGTGTTAAAGGTTTTTTCATACTGTCTCTGGTTATCCATAAAGGCCCTATCTTAAAGCCTAAAAAATTAGCAACTCTCCTGGGGCAAAAATAAATAAATAAAAATGGGAAGCAGAGTATAATTCCAAAGTGAATTTTGGAGGGGGTTGTCTACACTGGGGCATCTCTGACTCCAGTGGCCACTTGGGATTTTCCTGAGGACTTGGGGATTACTCTGGGGAGAGCCCCTTTCCAGCCACCAAAGGAACCAAGGCTCATGAGGTTAGGACAGAGGACTGGATCACCTCCTTTCTGGCAGGTGAGTTTGTTCCTTTATTCATTACTTCTTTTTTATCCTAGTTGACTATGAGTTAGCATTTGGTTTACCTTTGCTAATGTAGTGAAGGTTTAGTTACAGTGGGAGAGGTTTTGGTGAGTTTGAGACCTACTACCTCACTCCTTTAAAGGGGAAACCTGAGTTTAGCTTTGGCTACCTGTGAGTTAGCATTTGCTTTACCTTTGCTAAGAAATCAAAGATTTTGTGGTAGTGGGAGATATTTTGTGGATTTGAGCCCCACTCCCTTACTCCCTTAAATGGGAAACCCTCTGCCTTGTGTGCTTTTGTTTGGTTGTTCTCTTTCTCTCTTTCATTCTGCCACCACAGAGAACAAGGTGTCAGTACCTGAGTGCTCACCACTAAGATGCACCCTGAAAAATTGGTCTAAATTTGTGGGATCTGAGTTACAGAAAAGTAAATTAATTATGTTTTTTAATGAAGCTTGTCCTAGATATAAATTAGAAGACAGAGAAAATTGGCCACAAGATGGGTCTTTGAAGTTCAATATTATGTTGCTATTAGATTTTTTTTTTGTAAATGGCAAGAGAAATAGCAGAAGTCCCATATGTACAAGACTTCTTTGGGTTGTAGAAATATAAAAGAACAAGAAATAACTGTGGATTAACATTGTGTGGGTCCCATACAGGCCTAGTTACAAAAACTGTTGAAGTCCTGGGATCCCCACTCTGAGAAACCATTGATGAACTCCTAAATTTAAGTATCCCATGAGCTCATTATTCCAGACCAACTCTGCTTCTTCCCCCACCAAGGCCACTGACAAAACCAACAATTCCATTAGAGGTATCAGGCCCCTTTCCCTCCCACAAGAGTCTTTCCTCCAGTCTCCCTCCCATAATCAGAGTGGTGTTGTTTTAGACCAGGGTAGACCCCCTAACCCAAAGGAGACTGTAAATCAGTTCCCCGCTAACAAGTTCCAAATAGAATTGAAGATCAAGGGTGACCCCAAAGCTTTCTTTTAGTCCATGCTCATTTAATCACCTCTGGTTTGTTTAATTGGAAAAATTGCACTCCAGCTTTTCATGGAGATCTTGAGAAAGTAACTTCCCTGTTTGTTTCCATTTTTGCTACATACAACCCAGCCTGGGCTGATATACAAACCCTTATAAATGTCCTATTCACCCCTGAGGAAAGGCATATGGTCCTCAAGAAAACTCAACAAGAAGCCAAGACATTACAGCAGGCAGCATCTGAAAACCCTACTTATGGTCTCCCAAATGAGGTGGTCCCTGAAATTAATCCTCATTAGAATTCTAATAACCAAAGCCATAGGAACTGCCTTGACCATTATAAGGTCTGCATTCTTGCTGGGCTTCAGAAAAGTGCTCCAAAGCAAAAATCAATCACTAAATTACAGGAGATCCAACAAGAACCAAAAAAAAAAAAATCACTCTGCCTTTCTTGACCATATCTTTAATAATTTTCACATATATACTGATATAGAGCCAGAAAAGCCTAAAAATTCATGTATGATAAATGTAACATTTATTAGTCAAAGTGCCCCTGATATTCATTGAAAATTGCAGAAGTTAGATGGAAGTCTTCCTATGCTTATCTCACAGTTAGAGGAAATCACCTTTAAAGTGTACACAAATAAGATCCCAAACATGAAAGGAAAACAACAGAAGCAGATGAAACAGCAAATGGTATTATTAGAAGTGGCAATAGTACAGGGGAGTCCAAGGCATGCAGGCAATCTTGGGCATGCAAAGACAGGATGGCAAAAGCATTCTGAGCACCCAATCTTAAGACTACAACAGTGCCTCTATTGCAAAGGTAAAAGCCACTGGAAAAAGGAGTGCCCCAAACTAAAATCAGAGAAATGCCAAATGATGATAACTGGGGAAACCCACAATGACTTTAGATATTGTAGCCCATAGCTCAGGGATTGGAGCCTCCTACCCAGTATCCCCATTTCAGGACAAGAGCCCTGGATAATTGCAGCAGTGTGTAATTATACCAGTGGGAGGGAAGCAAGCCAACCTTCTCATGGATAGAGGAGCTACTTACTTGATAGTTAATGAACAACTAAGATCTCTTACTAGAAAAGAAACCACCATTTCTGGGGTCTTGGAAAAAACTTCACAACTGTATCCTCCTCCAGGAAATCATCCTTAGGTTTGGACTGCCCCAAACAATTCAGTCAGATAAGTGACCTGCTTTTATTTCAGATGTGGTACAAGGTGTCAACCAGTGTCTTAGAATTAACTGGAAATTGCATGCAGCCTGGAGACCTGAGTCATCAGGAAAGGTGGAAAGAATGTTCTATACTTTAAAGAAAACCTTAGTAAAATTTGCCAAGAACCACAGTTAAAATGGACAGAAGCACTTAACCTAGCTCTCTTTTGGGTTAGGGTGGCCTGAAGAAGAGAACTTGAGTTAAGTCCTTTTGAGTTTATGTACAGAAGGCCCTTTCTAAGCAACCCAAGGGAAAAACCCAGTTCCCCAATAACCTTAGAGGGAGCCCTCCTTAAGTGGGTTTTGCAGTTAGGAGAGCTCCTCCATGCATGCATATGCAAATATGCACCTAAAGTACCCCACTGACCAGCTTCTCCATCCCTTCTTAATTGGAGATCATGTTCTTTCAAAAGTTTGGGTAAACAAACACCCTGAAGATCAGCTTAAGCCCATATGGGAGAGAACTTACACAGTAAAATTAACTTCTCATTCTTCTCTTAAGTTCAGGGAATCAAGCCCTGGGTCCATGATACCAGAGCAAAACATTACTACTTATCAGAACCAACAGATAAAGGAGGTCTTGAGCCAGAGATGACATCAGAGCATGAAGCAAAATTTGAGATGGAGCCAGTTGAGAACCTGCATTTCCTGTTCAAGAAGAAAAAAATTCCACTAAATACTAATCTTGTTCTTTTTTCTACTTGACCTGCCAGCAACTATCCCTGAGGGAAAATATTCATCATCCCTTACACCTATTTTGCAGATCATCCAAAACTTCTACAATAGCACCAAGTGTTGGTAATGTGTAAATTTGCACCATCAATATCAAGTGATGCCTAGGAACACTTCAGTTAATCTATACCTTGAAAGCAGTGGTCAGGAAAGCCCACTTAAACAAAGTTCACTTGACTCACTTGTGCAGCACCTAAATGCTACACTTCAATCATTGCAACACCTCTAATACCTGGAGAAGCATTTACTGTAGATAATAGTTATCATAGATATAGCATTTGCATTTTAGCCAATTCTACAAGGTCTGGGGTACAACTTGGCTCACTGCAGCCATATCAATGTAATTTAACTGCTTGCATATCCCCCCAAAATTTTAAAAACAGGGGTGCAAATGTCTAAACTAAAACTGCTAGCTCAACAAATTATCATCTTATTTTGCATCTCCAATTGAGGTCTCAAATTCTTAAGAAAGAACCATACACACATGCTTTTGTATGAAATTTAGAATGAAATTCAACAAACTTCTATAAAGGCAGACCCCAAGGTATGAATAACATCCTCATTAACACCACAAATGATCAAAGTTGCAGGTGACTGAGCTCTTTCTATGTAAATCACCCTAACATGTTTTATGATGAAGATAAATCTATGTCCTTTTTTAAAACTTCTAGTGGAAAGCAATCCTGTCACCCAAATATAGACTCATTGCTTAGTGCTGCCCTAATGCAAGGAGAAAGTTCTGTTAGATCCTGGTTCAGTGAGGCTCAGAGGCAGATCAAAGTTCACATGGAGAAGGTTTAATAGATCACCAGCATGGGTGGAAATCAGAAGGGAGATTTCAGCCCATCTGACTGATTTGGGCTGGCCCTTAAATGGCATAGGGGTGAGGTATTAGTGAGGACAAAGGAAAAGTACCTACTTTTACCCTGTTAGGAGGAGATCTTGGGGAGGATGAGGTGAGTTTTGGAATGTTCAACATGATGATTGACAATCTTAGGGTCAACTTAGAGGTCAGTAAATCCTGTTTTTCAGGGATGGAGGGTGGGGCCTGGGGACATTTGTTATCAGGGCAGAGGAGACTTTTTGGTGCCAGCTTGGTAGCTGGTTGGTTATCTTGCCAAAAGGGGCTGTTTCCCTTTTTACATCATACTCATAGCAATCAAGCAAGTGAGACTGGAAACAAGGTGTAACAAATATAACTGACCACTAGCTTAAATCCAAAATTAAGAACATATTTCTTTGGGAAAACTCTGCTTATTTTTCCCTTCCACCATATTGGAAAGGACTGTATTGGAAAGGACTTTGTAGTCTTCAATATATTTTCCCTGCAAGATTTGAAATGAATGATAACACCACCATACCCTTTCCAGTAACAACACAATTTAGTCCCAGAACAAATAGAGCAACCCCATTAATCTCCTTATTTACCTTCTTAGGAATTTCAGCATCTGCTGGAATTGCAGCTGCACCTTTGTACTTAGCTACCAATCTCTCTGAGGAATTGAGAACAATTATAGCTCAAACAGCAGACAGTATCTTATCAGGACAAAAACAAACTCCTTAATGGCAGTAGTGCTGCAAAACCACTAAGCACTTGATTTGCTAACTGTCACACAAGGAGGAACATGCTTAATCCTCAAGAGTGTTGCTACCATGTAAATGAATCAGGCAATGTACTTGAGAGCATTGAAGAACTAAAAAACAAAGTCAATGACCACATAAAATGGGAAAACAGTTTTTCTTTTTTGAACCCATCTAGCCTTACCAAGTGACTGTTACCCTACATAGGTCCATTAATTATTATCTTAATTGTTTTAACAGTTGCAGCTGTTAAATCATATCATGCATGCGATGTTTTATTCAAAAGCAACTTTAACAAACCAACTTTTCCTCTTCATACCATACTCTTACAATAGTTTCCTAATAGATCAACACCATAATGTCAGCAGGAAGTAGTTACAGAAGATCTGAGATTTGTCCCTTTCCCCTGCAATAAGAATATCACCAAAAAATAGAAAGAGGGAATTGATGGATGTAGGATGACTGAATACCTGAAATTAACTTGTTTATTTCCCAATTGCTAGGGTACAAAGGAAAGAGTTGTATGTAAATTAAAAGGTAATGAGGGTCCAGCTGCATAGCCCAATGGATAGGGTGCCAGTATAACACATGGGAGGCCTTGGGTTTGGTTCCTGGGGACCTCTCCTAGCAGGCAGACTGCCTTGAGAAGGGCAAGATGCCATGGGCAGGCAGAGCCACCATGGGCAGGGCAAAAAGCTGCCATGGACAGGGCAAAGCCGCCAAGGGCAGGGCAGATCACCCACAAACAGAGTGCAGCCAGCCACCCACAAACTGAAGTGGACCCAGATGTGAATGGAAGCAGAAGCCACCCACAAGTGGGGCAAAGCCCCCTGCATGGTGACTGGTCTTGGTGCATCACCGCAATGTGGGGAGACAAAGCGGACAGAGAGGAACACAAGAATGGACACACAGCAAGAACAAGGAGAAAGGGGGAGGGAAATGTAATAAATAAAAACTAAATCTTTAAAAATAAATAAATAAATAAATAAAAGGTAATGAGATGCATTCCTCTCTTTCTTCCAAATTCATCTTTTAGTGGTCAAGAATATCCTGTTAAAGCAATGAAGTGTGAAAAACAGCTTCAACCAGTTGGCTGGACCTGCACAGCAGAAGCCTCTTGTCCTCACTTGAACTTGATTAATTAACATTATAATTTCCTACCCAGGGGTAGAATTATCTGCCCCTTTTTTGATCTTGTGATACATGTGCAAGTGTGATTTACTGAACATACTAGTCATACAATTATATAACTAGCTATGTATGTTCATCCACATGTATAAAAGATAAAGCATAATCAAAGCAAATGATAAGTAATAACTTCAGTATTTAAGTAAGAGTAAAACCATGGTACAGGGAGTTGGGTCTGAGTCACTTTGGACTGGACTTGCCTCCTCACCTCTGCAGACATAATAAATATGAGTTTGTCTGAAGCTCATATTAAATTTTTCTTCATGCTATCTCTGGTTATCCATAATGGCTCAGCCTTGAGGCCTAACACTGTCACACTATATATCATCTGTATCATTCATATTTTTATATTATTCATATATATTTTTTTTTATTTTTATTTTTATTTCTATATCTGTATAAAGTATTTGCAGACATTCCTCTTAATTTAGCTTAATTTCCTATCTGTTTATTCTCATATGCCGCAACAGTATGATTTTACTTTTCTTCTTCAAATTTGTTTTCCACTTACTCTATATTTATCTACTTTTCCACATTTCTAATGACCACCTTTCCACCTGTCCCTCCAAATAGAATGCTTACATTTCTGTATTTCTGATTTTAGATATCAAATTCATTGGAGTATATTAATATTATTTTGATGTCAACATATTCAAAACTAAAAGTATATTCTAAAACTACAAACAGCAATCTATTCAGATGTTACCCTATAGTTTCATATTTTCTATCAATTTTTCCTAACTTTTCAGGTTAATATTGTCAAAATTAAGCACTTCTTTTTCTTGAAGCTCAACACTTGCATTCAGTGTGAATCAGAGATGAAATTTCTTACAGTTTGTTATTCACCATTTTCACTTGATTTTCTCATTCTGTCACCTCTAGAAATTAAAATGTTCTCTCTGTACCAGTGCTTATATAATGCACACTTTTAATGTGTAATTTCAACAATAATGTATAATCTTCACTTTAAATACCTCAACTTGTGTATTCCTATAATACTTAGATAATTGTCTCTACGCTAGTGATCATGTTTATTAAAAAGTCACCATCCCCCTTCCCTACATTTCCTCACTTTTCACACTCTTAACATTCCATATCTTCTCTCTACCTATTTACCACTTTCTGTCCTTTATAACCAAATGCAGTGATCTCATCACTACTGAAGTGTTCTACAGTATTCAAGTTTCCACTGTTCTTTATCCAGTTCAACTATCATTTATCTTTTAGACAACTTCCAAGATTTATTAAATAATAACCTTATCATATGCAGTTTTGCTTCAAAG
>PVKH010012228.1:0-17375 GCA_004027955.1 Chaetophractus vellerosus | reverse complement strand
CCTAACAGTACTTTGGTCACAAGCTGTCTCGAGTGTTTACCATAAAGAGATCCTCTTGTGGTGGAGCAGCAGTACGCAGTGAGCTTTATCTTTTGTGAAGCATTTCATGTTAGCCTTTCCTTGGAGACAAGTAAAACAACTGTTTCTTGTTTTGTGCCTGGCACCCTTGTTCCTGAGAAGCCTTAGGCCCTTCAAATTTACTGGCTCTTTTTTCTGTTTTTCCTCATCTTGTTTGCTTTTGTCCCCTCTCGGTGTATTCTTCTGACAAGAACGAAGAGAACTATATCCCTGCTGTTTTGCTCTGTGTCAGTATCGACAAGTGGTATGCGTTTGATGCTGCGTGAGGTGACTCGTTCCAGAAGTAAGCAGAAGTAAACCAATAAATCTTCAATGTCGCTCTACCTTTAGCTACTTGATGGCTCTTTTTTACTCTAAATATCACCACAGAAACACATACTTTAAAATAAGGTGATTTTTTTTACCCCCAAAACTCCACAATTACATAGGTGCTTGAAGGGTAGACCACTGTTCCTCAATTAGTCCTCCAATATGGTCCGGAGGTACCTGTGAAAACCTATGTGGTTTTAGTACATTGCAGTTTTTATCATTCTTTGTCTTTTTTTGTTTTGTAAAGTTGTTTCTGTTAATGGTTTCAACATTTCTTTTTAATGAGAATATCTTTAATATAATTGTTTTCTTCTCTATAATCTTTCATAGAGATTTTTAATTGTAAAAAGATACTGCAATTCATTGCCTTAAGGATGATCTTTTCAGGAACCAGGAAATTAAAAACAGGATGTCCTGACCTGGCATCTGAATATGGTTTTCTGCCCATTTTGTTTGTTTCTTTGTTTATTGCTTACCATTTTGTTTTTCAATTACTTTTCCTTTTTGGAGGGTATAAAAATAAACAAACACACACATTGACATGACTATGTATTGATTTACCCTTGTAGTACTGCTTTCAAAGACATTTTCTTTATTTAAAATAGGTAATTATTTAGTAGCAGCCAGCAATTTCAATGTATAGAAAGTGTCTTGGTAATGTAGATTCAAGGAAAATCTTAACTTTGGTTTTCCCAGTTTGACATGTACAAACAAGATTGGCATTTATTCCACTGTTTAAGTTCAGGAATTCCGGTGAAATGATTTGTCTCAATATTATTTCATTATTTTGAATAACTTTTAAGATACCACTACTTCTTTTCTTTCTAGTGTAGGAACTTTCTCTTTTTTCTGTTATATATTTATACAGTTTTTCTCTTAGTTGCCAAATATTTAATATTTCCAGAAGTGAATATTAAATGTATTTTCTTTTTTTATAGTCCAGTCCAGTGGTTAGATTAGCTGATGTAAAATTAAGAAGTTTCTTTTCAAGTAGCAACTAGAAAGATATTTTCCTTTAGACCTTTTCATAAATATTCAAAGGAACTGTATTAAGGGAAAATAGTATAGATATTTTTATAGTCTGGTTTTCTTGTGATACAGCAGCCTTTTAGTTTAACTTGATTTTTTTTTTGATGCTTTCTTTTTTTTTAAGTTCCAAGGTTTTATGTTGTATGATAAGTGTAGACTATTTTCAAAGACCTATTGTGTTTTTGTTTTATGCATACTAGTTAACGAAAATAATCAGCAAGTGGACCTCATTTTGGTTTAGTAAATATACTAACTTAAAATGGATATGTGCTACATAAGGAGATAATTCATTTCAGTTGTGAGAACTGTAAGCCATGATAAATGATTTTCCTTTACAAAATTCCCCATATCTGAGACAGTATTAGTTTTTACTTTAATTACCGGCTGCCGTAATGTTTCCTATCCATAACTGTCGACAAAATAGACTGTTCCTGAGCAGAGGGTATGGCCTGTTTACTCAACCGTTGAAAAGAGTGCCCAAGTTCTACCAAGTCTTCCTCTCATGCTCTGAACTGCCTCACAGGAGAGTGTCCTTCATTTAAATATTTAAATATTAATGTTTTATTTTATAGGCAGACAATTTCAATGTCATTTTAAGGATATGCAACTTTACTGGAGAATCTTTGTCTATTATAAACTTTAGAGTCTTGTCTTGAATCTTAACATAATTTGGAGGGTTGCAACCTTGCTGCCATATTGGAGAGTTTGAGTATATCCATCTCCCCCCTCCTTTTTTTTCCTTTATTGTAAAAATAGGAACAGAAAAGCTGTTGTCAAGGGTGGCTCTCTCAAAAATGGCTTAGTTGACATTAGCTGAAAATGAGCAGAACGACACTAACTACTAATTGATTACAGTAATTACGCAGTCTTTGGCTAGTTTGTATTGGCAAACTCTATGTACTCCTGGAATAAATGTGAACTTGCAGAATGCACAGAAAAGGTCACTCTCATTTGCATGATAGGCTTCATTAGAATATGCTAAGGACAAGACCTAGTGTTTTATGACTTCAGGTGATGAATAGCGACCATATTACTCTGCTAGATGAAAGCATGTTTCAGTCACCTTAATTTACATGCTTTTTTTTTTTAATTTCAAGAAAAATCTTTTCTGTTATGGTAATAAAGGAACTTACTGTGTTTTGAACTGAATTTTTGCCTATGTGTGTGTGCTTTGAAATTGCATAATTTTTAGGTAGACTTATTTTGAAGGATATTTTTAATAGTAAGATTAGAATAATTATAAAGCTTTCACTATGTTAGATCTTCTAATGTTATAACTTTTGTCAGTCATTAAAGTAAATGGTTTTTTAGTGGTTGTTTGAATAAAATATAGGTTAACTTGCTTTAATTTGAGGTTTTATTTTACAGTCTTTAGTGTGCTGTAGACTTATTAGTGAACATTACTGAATCCTAGAATACATTGATTTTCACGTTAAAATAATGCAGTTTCATCATATCGTTAATTTTCCCCTTTAACGTTTATGCTTAATTAGTACTATTTCTGTGCTTCAATTTTTTTTATACATTTAAAGTATAGGTACAGCTATTGTGTAATGCATATTGTTGTTGAAAGCCAACATATACAGAATGCCTTTGTCAGTTGTTTTTCTGTCACTTGTTTAGTGCAGAAGTCGTGGGGATTATGTAGAAATAAAAATAACATTCTCTGCAACCTATCTAGATACATATTTTTAAAGTGAAGAATTATGCTTCCCATTACATAAATGTTCTCATTTATGGTCTCTGGTCATATAGTGATAGCTCCTATTAGCTGTCATTATCCTTATAATCTCATTATGAGAGAAAAATAGTCTTGGCTCCTAAAAGTATCTTTATGAGAAGTATCAGCTCCTAATTAGCAATGAATATAATCTGTTGGAACACAGGGTTAACACTTCCTAGAAATGCTGCTATTATAAAGTTTCTTCATCTTTGAGAAGCTCTTCCTTCTGGTAAAACTATGTAGAGAATGGAAAAGCACAGTTTTTTCCTTTACTCAAATGCAATTTTGTAATAAAATTGTACAGTGAGCTTGCACAAGCTTTTTAAAATATCATTGCTGCCACTGAATAGCTCTGTAATTTATTTATTCAGGAATGTTGGAGACATTTTTGATTTATTTGTTTTTAGAGAAGTTTTGTTTAGCGAGATAATGAGCAGAGCTGGTGTTAATCATTTACTATTCGACTAAAAAATGAAAATTTTGCATATCTTTAGCACTGTTGGGGAAAATAAATTCACTTAATGCTAATGGTCTGTTGGTATAATTTTTAAAAATACCATCTAACTCTGGAGAAATGCAGTACACTCACATGTTTTGCTAATAGCTAAACTAATCAATAGATAATTATCCATTTATATGTACATGTGTACTAAGCAATCATGATTATTTGTTATCATTAGTGATGAAGAATTAATTTGTTGGTCAGTGCCATAGGTGACAGCATTAGTTTCTTGTATATAAGTTTAGGTATATATTTTCAACATACAATCAAAGAGGACCTTTTTGGGGTTGATAATTCTGGAGAAATGCTAATATTTAAGTTCTTGGGTGGTTGTACACATTGTACATTTAAAACAATCATAGTAAAATACATTATTATAATATCAATTATGCATGATGTAAGGTCTTTGATATTTTATTATATTTGAGAGTGTTTAAATGTCTGTTTTAAAAATGCAGCGGTGGTTTTCTGAAAGATAAATATAAGTTTATTTCAAAATCTCTTATTTTATATTAAATTTTATGATAATTTGTTGGATTGTCTTAAAGTCAGTTAAATTTATGAAGATGTGTTATAGTACAATATAAAAGCAAAACTTGAGAATGGATTAAGAAACAGATACTTTATACAATGGTAACCTTTTTATGTTCATTGTTCAATTACAAAGGAGAATTCAGGCATTATTTTCCTTTGGCTGCTCTATGTGCAAATAGAAAAATAGGATATTATAGATTGCTGTAGGCAGAGGATGAATATTCCAATTCTAAATCCATCTTCAGGTGTGTTATAGAAACTGTAAATTGGTTTAAGTAGCTTTGAAGAGATAAGAAATATTTTTAAAAAATATATGTTTCTGAAGTAAAAAATGTATTCTTTAAAATATTTGCTATCTTGAGCTACTTATCTTAGTGAACATGTAGGTAAAAGGCCACAAATAATTGCATGGCACTTTGTCCATTAGACCATTGATAACTTATTGAATTTTGAGGCATACTTTTTTGAACTTTTGATATGTGGCATATGGTTCATTGCATGTATTTAGATTTGTGCAGACTAAATCATAATCATACATGATGTTAACTTATAGAAGTGGTCTTTAACATGACTTCTGCTGCACTTCAGTGAGATTAATAGAAAGCCAGATATATTCTTAGTTAAACAGGAAGTAACTCATGGTTTGAACTGCTTGCTTCACATTTCTTTAGCGTCTGTAAGTTTTTTTGTGCCATAAAGTGCATGATTTCTCTGCTAATATTTCATATTGCTAAAGACTTTATCTCCTTAAAGCTGATACACAGCAGAACATTAGTTTGGAAATTAGAATTTATGCATATCTAGAAGGGAATACGTAGAGATTTCACTCTTTTATAACTAGTAATGTTTTCACTCCACTATCCAACAACCCCACCCTGTGAGAGGATTGAAAAAGAGGAGGGAGAGATGCAGAAGATGGTATAGATAATTAATTAAGATCTGAAACTTTCAGTCTCCAGTTTCTAGAGGATCAGAGGCTAGAAATAACCCATTGAAGTACACGCCTCTGTTGTCAGTGAGTGTAGGTGATTATATAATTTGCCTATTAAACAGGAACCTTCCTTTCCTTTCAGAAAATATTCCAGCATTTGGATATTACCTTCCATTTTGAAAGTCCCAACTCCTGCTTAATTTAGAACATGTTTTTGAACAATTTGTTTCTAAGCTGGTTTTATATTCCTGAAGGAAGAACATGATTGTTAGGGGATTTGGTGAACTTAACTCCAAAAATATACTCTGAAGTAATTGTAATTGTAATACTTTATAAAATGTACCAAATTCTGTTTTTGCCTTCTAGGATAAAAACAAATATATGCTCATTGAAAAATAAAAATGAGAGAAAAAAATAGAATCCAAGGCTTAAAAAAATACTATCATGATATTATAAGCATTAAGTTAAAGTAAATTACATGTGTATATATACATATACATATATATGTTAAAAAATAAATAATTAGGACTAAATTAGGCCTTTTGGAAACTGTTGGTCAGTCGTATGCATATTTTTGTAGAGTTTATGTTTAGAATATAGCATGTGATGACTCTGGGAAATATATGAAATATGCCTTTATTGGTTGCCTTTATAAATAAATTGCCACGAACTTGGTGGGTTAAAACAAAAGGCATTTATTTTCCCACTGCCTGGAGGCCAGAAATCTGAAATTGGTATCATTGGCTTGAATGCAGGGCATTGCACACTTCTGTGGGCTCCATGGGAGATCCCGCCTCTGGTCTCTTCCAGCCTTTGCCTCCATGGTCACATGGCTGCCTCTCCTCTCTGGGTCACATACCTCTCTATCTCTTATAAGTCCATGTGTGAGTTCATTTAGGGCCCACCTGGACAACCCAGGTAAGTCCACCTCCAGATCCTCAAATTAATCATACCTGCAGAGACGATTTTTCCTTAGAAGGTGACATTTACAGGTTCTGTGCATGAGGCCCTGATATCTTGGTGCTATTTCCAGCCTGTGCACATAGATTTACCTAGGCTACAGGAGATCCACCTATCTCCCCTTGTTCTGATACCTTGCCTCTTCTCCTGGCTTCCATCATTTCTAGATCTTCAGAAGTCCCTGTTGGGATATGGGGAGTTTCTACAGCAGATTTTAGGGGCATCCCCACCCCCAATACCAGCAGTGAGTAGTAACTCAGTGATGCATCTTTTGGCCTTTCCTACAGTGTGCAAATGTGGTTATTGTTGGGCCTCCCAAGACAGCAGTTTCCTGCAGTCGGTCATCGCATTCAGCCTTTGCTTCAGGAAACTTGGCAGGCAGCTTCAGCATCCCATGTTTGAGACCATGACTAGGCAAGTGATGTAAAAGGAGGGACTATGACACTGAAATGGTTTAGGGAAGTCAGTCAGTGCATAAAGTGTAAAATTATAATTGAGACATGTACTGGTATAAGTCGCTAAGACTTTTTTTCCCGCCAGCTTAGGAAAACTTTTATCTATATATACATACATATGTACAAGCACATATATACCATGTAATGTATGTATATGTATAAATATAATCAAGCCCATACAAGTAAACACGTATGCAAACAGTTAAATAATTTTAATACATCATGTAATTATCTCTAAATTGTGGGCTATAGCCTAAAACAGCTTTAGGAATTTAATTAAAGTGACTACTTTATCTTATCTTGACTAGAATATGACAGATAGCTGTAACTTAAATCATTTATACTATAACCTTTCTGAATAAGAATTATGTTAATTAAAAGATGGTAGTATATGTCAAATCTAGAGCTAGGGAAGTCAAATAGCAAGAATTTTTTTAAAGACCTATAGGGCAGTGTAGACAAGTGAAACCTTCATTTTGGGTTGCTTTATTACTATAATCTATCAAATAGCTCTTTATTCTGCATCCTCATGAGTCAACCCTTTAATTATAATTTGAGTTCTCATATAGCTTTTTCTATAGATGAAAGGTCATGCTAATCAGTCATTATAAGCATTCTGGTTTATTTAGTAATTTTTCTGGATTTTTTGCATAAATATAATGTCATTCTGGTTTATTGATCTGTTTTTTTTAATTTGGTTATCTTTAATTAATCATATAATTAAATCTAAACACAGTGGGAAGAATCACATTATTGGGACCACAGATAAGTTCTTGAACTTGAGACCTTCTCTGACATTGAATTTACCTTTAAATTCATAATTGATATCTGACTCTCATTCAGCATGTTTTTTTTTCCAGGTCTGATGTATAAGTTTCAAATGATAGTAAATTATCTTGATTGTCACACCTAAGTCTTGGAAAGAATACCTGATACTTTTGACATGAAAACAGTCTCCTTAATATTAATAATGATGGGAGAAAATAACTGTTTAAGATGTTGCAAACTCTAGTGTGGAAGTTATCAGGAATTTGTCATTCTATTTGAATAAATAGCTCAGCTGGGTTTTAATATTATCACCTACTGTTGGATTTGATAGGAAAACATGGGACAAGGAAAAGTTTACAAAGGAAAAGCAGTGTAGTTCTTGCCTGGAATTCTGTACCAAGTGGGAAAGATAACATGACAATTAGAAGAAATCTTGATATGTTTTTGAAGGGTTAATTAAATTGTAGGGCACTTCTTTAGTATGAATATTGTTAGCTCTTTAATAAATGATGGTATTTGAAGCTTTGCTTTTTTACTTTTCACCCTTCCTATTCTCTCTAGTTGCTTTTGCAGAGAGAGGATAGTTGAAAGACTTAAAATCATTAAAGAAATTGTCCAGAGAACTTATTTTTGGTGAGAAACTATTGCATAAAGGAATCCTATCTTCCACCCCTTTCTGTAATATTTAAGAGGACATACTATTTTAAGTGTAAAAAGATAATATGTTTTGCAAATTAAATGCTCTGAAGCAGTAGTGAAATTCTTGTGCTTCTTAGTAAATGAATAGTGAAAAATAAAGAGTGATGAGACAAGTACTTTAATTAGGTTGAGATACATGATGTTGCTGAGTTCAACTCCCATAATTTTATTTTAAAAGTTGCAATTTCATTGCGTTCAACCTAATATTTTTCAGAGATATCCTGAATCACCCTTTGCTCTAAATATCTTGCGTATTTGTTGGGTTAGTGATTAATTCTATTCTTAGAAGTTTTGTTTAAAATAAAATCAAAACTCAAGGAGATTATCTTTTTGTTTTTGTGAGAGTCTGTGGAAGAGTGCTAGGGAAAAGGTATTTAAACAACAACAACTTCAAAACTTGTTTTTCTTTCTTTCTTGCTTACTTTTTGAACATAGCTACAATAGCTTACACTGTCCATCTTCTCAAAGTTTTCTACTAAAGCCCCCCAAACAGCAGAGAAGATTCATTCCTGTTAGCCTCATGTTTCCTCTGGTTAGCTCCCTTTCCTACCTCTTAAGTGTTCTGGTATGGTTCCCCTGTCCATAGCAGATCTTCAATATATATTTAGGAAATGACTGCATATACTACAGTTTTTGGCATTAAGGCCAGTTAAGATAGTTTTTTAATTGTATAGAAAATCGATGAGGAAACCATTAGGTAAAACAAAACAAAACAAAACAAGGGCGAATGGATTACAAGAAGATAGATTCAAGAGGTGTTTGGTGGTAGCATTTGATAACTGAGGGCGATGGGGTTTGGATAGTGAAGTTTGACATTAGATTTTATGACTTGGCTGACCAGCTAGAAAAGTTGTGTTCTTTTAACTAAGAGAGAACAAAGGAGACAGAGGAATTTGCGATTGGAATATATTAGGTAGAGCAGGTGATGGACACATTTGGTTTTAGTTGTGTTGAGTTTAAAATGCCCATAGATTATTGAGATGGAGTTACCTGGTGGCAGTTGGAAGAAATCAGCTTTTATCTACTGCTTGAAAGAGAGGCTACTACTTGAAATACGTGTGTCTGTTTGTCTATGTGCGTAAATAATCCTATATTTAGGATCCATCTGTATGTAGTTGTTGAAACTATGGAGCTGAGTGATGTTGAAGAAAAAGAGAAAATCTATTTTAAAAAGATAGTGCCAATTTTCTTTTCTCTCTGACAAGAAAGGGCATTAGTATATGTATCCTGTAACATCAGGATATGTGTCTGTGTGTGTGTGTGTGTGTGTGTGTGTGTGTATGTACACCAGATATCCGAATTCTCATTTAATATTTTGGATCTTCTCCGTGATGATAATGTGAAGCCTTTATAGATTCTCTGTCAAGTTAAAAACTACTGAATTAGAAAAGGGCCATTTTAAGGTTTTATTTGAAGTATATAATTCTCCTTTTTAGGATTGGTAGTGATATAATCCTAATGAGTTGTCTCTGTTTTAAGATCTGTGAAGTTCCTCAATTGGTATCCATTCAGGTATTTTTAATGAAAATAACCTCTTATAATCTAAAATGTTGTGAAAGGAATTTTACTCCACTGCTTCTGCCTTTTTCTGGAACATTTTGTTTCTTGTATTCCTCTAAAAGAATAGATATACTATGATTTATTACCAGCTTCCTGCTTGTTAGACACACATTTTTTTTCATATTTTAACATTTTTGAAATTTGGATATGTTTTCGAGTCAAATGGTACATTAATTTGGTACATTTTTCACCTTTAGAATAAATGTTAAATCATTTGTGTATCTCAAAATCAGTGGGTGCTAGAATCAAGTAAAAATTGTACATTAAACTGTTATAATGTACTATACAAGGCATTTACTGTTGTCATGGGGGGCCTTGATTAGTTGATTTCAATTTTGGCTCTCAGGTTATTTTATTGAGTTTACAGTTTAACCTCTTCCTGGAAACACTGATTTTCTTGACCTTAAGGCAATAAACTAACACTGAGAATGTATTAATGTCTTCCCTATTCCTCCAAAAAAAGTCTTTCTTTATCCTGTCACCTACTTAGTGATCTCCCAGTCATTATGTCCCTACTTCCCTGTTTAAAGTGTGAGCTTTCCTAGGGTTTCATCACTTTTCTTCAGCTTTGCGATTCCCTAGCATCATATGAAGTGGGTGTGGAAGTGGACTGGGGAGGGGCTCATGACCTCTGACTCCACTCATGGCCTGGAGCCCACCTGTCTTTGTCATAGTCAGACTATCAGTGGAATCTGATAGATCTGCACCTCCATAGCTTTGGAAGTAATTTGGATATTTTTTTTCCCTCCACTGCATAAGAGGGTTGGCAGAGTTCTCAAGAATAATTCACATGCCTGTATTTATTATATATTTTTTTAGATTATTAAATCAAGACCTTTATTGGAGACTATTTGGAAATGAAAGAAAAACATAAATAAAATTTCCAGTTAATCTTATTGCCTGGTGATTACCATTGTTGTTTTTTTCAAGTTAGGTTCCACAAATGGTAAGTGTGATGCATCATCAAATTGCTGAAGCAAAGTGTGTAAGCCCAAAAGAATTTCAAAAAATGATTCTGCCCAGTATCCATGGAATGTGTGTGTGTGTGAGTGTGTAAATATCATCTTATTCCTAATTAGGTTAGCTCTAAGTATAATTAAAATAAGGATACACACAGAACATCTCATGTTAATCTTTAGATTATCCTTATTTTGAAGAATTACCTGTTTGAATTAAAAATGATATGCTTTGGAAATTAGTTTTTACCAATTTGTACATTGAAGACAAGGACTTTCGTAGTAAGTAAATTCTTTTATGCTTGAATGTATTCTCAGAAGCTGTACAAAAAATGCTTCTAGGTAAGTTTTGATGTAAAAAAATAATCTGAGCTTTGTTATATGCAGCGAAAACCAGCACCTTTTGGACTACTCGATCTTACAAAATTCAGAAGTATCACTTTTAGCATTATGTAACTAACAAAGATCAGTGCACCGTCCATGCTCAGCAGCATTTGGAAAGTTCACATTATCCTAGCTCTTAAATAAAATAGCAGTATTTTGAATATTAATAATGAATAGAAATTTCAAAATGGAATTGAAAAAATATTTGCTTTGTGGAGAAAATACCATAAAATAATTTTCTTCATATATATTCACATACAGACATGCGTTATTTTGTAATTTTGTAGGTAGGATATGTAAGGGAAGACGAAGTTTAATGGCTTCTAACATTGCAGAATTTGTCAAAAACTCATCAGCTGGAATGCTAACAATGAATACTGAAAATGTTCTAGTTTTTAGGCTTACAATGGCCTGCAGTCATTAGAAAATTAAAATGTTATTTCCATATTTTAGAACATTAAAATATTATTGTGTATATAACTATGGTAATCTTTTCAACTATTTTAATGCTATATGAAGTTTTTTTCCTAGGTTAAAGTTTTGTGACCAAACATGACTGAATGTGAAAATTATGCTCAATTATTTTCACATAGTAAGCTTTAAGAGTTGGTCAGTTTAATTTGGTGTTTCTCACTTCTTAAAATTATTTTGAAATTTTCCCACTCAACAACAAATAAGTCACATCTTTGATGATGTCTACATATATTTGGCCAGCAATTATTAGAACAAGCTTTTTAGTTCTTCTGTTATTCAAAACGTCATATTTGTACAGCCTTTGTATCATCAAAATGAAACATTACAGATTTAATTTGATATCAGGTGACATGTTGGAGAGCATTTTCATTACAAAACATTTAAAAGCAAATTATGACATTTTAGTTTAAAATATTTTATTAATACATACAAAATTTTGATTCTACTTTACTTTCATTCCTTTTTTCCTTTAAAAGCAAAAGGCAAAAAATTTTCTTCCTATGGCTTTCAAGCTAAAGAAAGTGAAAAGAATTTTAATTTTATGGCAGCAATCATAACCAGTACATTAGGTTTTCTCTAATAACATGTACCATTAAAAAGCATCATTATAGCCGTTCTATGATCTTTACGTGGCAATGAGGAAGAAAGAGCATTATCAAGTCTGAGAACTTCATGGCATTGTTACCTGTTGTGGGCCCTGTCGTGTCAGAAGGACAGTACAGACTTCTTGCCTAGCTGACAGACACTGGCAGCCTCAGTGTCACTGTGCCTTTTCACCTCGTGCTAACTGGACGTACTCCCTGAAGCCAGTCTGTGTCGCCGAGTCCTAGATGAGGTCTTCATGGGTGCTGACCGTAAAAAGTTCATCAAAGTAATGAGGCGAGGAGCGAGCTTGGTGCTCATGGGCAGAGCTCAGCACCAAGGAGTGTGAACTGGCTCCAGCTGTGACAATAAAACAGCAGGTGGCTGCTGTCATTAGGGGTGGCAGATGAGGCAGGGGACCAACAGTCAGCCCACAAAACTCTCATTTGTTAGCTATCGCCACTGTACCATGCAAAATAGCTTCCATCTCAGTCAATTTTACTTTGCAAAATATTATACATAGCCATAAGACTATTAGAGCCCGGGTGTGTTGGTCTTGTCTTCCTTTGCCTTGCCTTGCCTTGTCTTGCCTTCTCATCCCCATTCCCCCTTCCTTCCCTTCCCCTCCTCTCCCATGGACATATTAGAATATTGTTGTGGTTAGTTTATAAGAATAAGCCTAAAGCTTACCATCTTATTTGGGGAATAAAACTTCAAATAATAGAAACCATTATTTTTCCTTTCATAGAATAAGGAGAGGAAATTAAAGAAGTATGTGAATGAGCAACTGGATGAACAAAGCCTCTATTGCCAGCTCTAAAGATTAGATAAGCATGAAACGGTTACCCTTCTTTTACAATTTGCTATAGCAAAACAGAAACTAAAATTTGTTGAGCAAAATAAAATATTGTAAATATATAATCAACTCTGCTAATTAAGGAAAGAAATACTAGTTTAAATTAACTTTTGAAGATGGAAGAGCCAGTTATTTTGTAGATTGTCATTCCTACATTTATTATGTGAAAGAGATTTTTCTTATTTGTTTTGGTTTATATCAATGTACATATAGATTCTTATTTTATTCATGAGTAATTGCTATCAGTAATATTTTAAATGCTCACATTACCCTAGTTTAGCCTCTAGGTGCCCTCTCATGCTGTTGGCCTGTGCTTTTTGATAGGCTCTTTCATTCTTTGAGCATTTTCTCTTTTCTGTCACAACAAGATATCTCAGTCTCTGTCTCATATTGTACCTTCCCTGCCCCAGCTCTGGGGTCAGCTTTTTTTTTTTTTTTTTGCCAATGAGCTCTGGTTCCTTCAAATGGAGAATGGTATTTATTGAACAAGATTTAATTGCTAGATGAACTTCCTGTTTTTGGAGTTTCTGTTGAGTGAACAGAAGTCTTCATTTCTTATAAATTGTTTACTGAAACATAGCTTCCATTATATCACACTACCTTAAAAGAGAAAAAATCATGGAATACTATTTAAAATCCAGCCCATAGTTTTCTGTCTTTCACAATTTGCCAATAAAAGACCTTTCTAGCCTTATTTTTGCTCATATCTATGCTGTAGCCTAAACATTCTCCTGATGTTCTCAAACTGGTTTCTCAAAGCTTTACTCATAATTTTCTCCTACCAAGAATGTCATCCTTCTCATAGAAATTTCCTATTTATCCTGAAGTTTCACTTCTCATTTGAATGTATCCTGATTTCTTTATCTTTTTTTTTTTAAAGATTTTATTTTTTATTTATTACATATCCCCTCCTTTCTTCTTGTTCTTGCTGTGTTCCTTTTTCGTTCTTCTGTGCCTGCCTGTCTCCCCCTGCTGCGGCGACCCTCTGAGTCAGCTCACCGTGCGGCGGCCTGCCTGCTCGCAGCGGCTTGCCCTGCTCACGTGGGCTTGCCCTGCCCATGGTGGCTTGTTCTGCCCGCAACGGCTTGCCTTCTCAAGGCGGTCTGCCCGCTCAAGGAGGCCCTGCGTACCGAACCCGGGGCCTCCTATGTGGTAAACCGGTGCCCTATCAATTGGGCTGCAGCCGGCCCCTCATTTCTTTATCTTTCTACAACATTTTTGGCCTACCAGCATACAAGATACAGTATTGTATTCTAATTAATTGGCTTTATCTCTGTTTACTGATATGGGAACTTTATATTGAATACATAAATGAGTGGTGTACTATCTTCCTTTTGAGCAGAGGGAAAGTCATTTACCATCCAACTTGATCCATTTGTAAGTACTTTGCATTCTCTCAGTCTTATCACCTCTACCGTCTGCCTGGGTTCATGTCAGTTATTTCTCTTCAAGTGTTCTATTACCCTTTATTCATCCTCCTAGATTGCATATGAAAATGGAGTCTACTAGGTAGCTTTCCTTTGCTCTCCTTTCCAGTCTTTTTTTTTTCACTTGTTTTAGGTAAAGTCTGGTAGGTGTTCCCTGAAGCAGAGCCGAAGACCAAGATTTTTCAGCTAGTGATTTTTAAGGAAATGCTCCCTGGGGAGGTAGGTGAGGGACAGGGAAAAGTGGGCAGAGAAATCAGAGACCAAAGCATGGATTCAATTTCAGGCACAGGTACACCCGAACCACATTATGTAGGGTTTTAGAAAGAGAGTTTTGTGTCATATTTTATCCAGACTCGAGGCCAGAGATCTGGGCTTTCATACTCTTCTGTCAGTATCCACTCATTGGCTGAGGCTTGCAAGCTAAAAAGGGGTATCTGGTGATAATTCCCAGGTATCCTTTTCCTGTGCAGCCAAAGCCCTTCCGGTAGCTGAAGTTCTGGCTGTTGTAGGACATGCACAGGTGCATGTCCTGAGACTTTATTGCACTCAGAGTTGCATCTGTGCAATAGTAGTTCCTTACTCTGCCCTAACACTAGTAGCATTTTTTGGTTTTTTGGTTTTTTTTTTTTTTTTTTTTTAGTGGAAATAAAACACTTCCCCTTTGGGTGTGTTTTGGAAATTTGTAGTGGTGGTTTTGGTTTTCACACACTATTAGGTAACACTGTTGAAACTTACTGGACTGTAGTGAGGGCTGCTAGACATCTTGTAATAGGAGGAACATTTAGGCACAGAAAAGAATTGTCCTGTGTCCTGAATAGCTTTGGCATTTGTGTAGTAGTTAACATAGCAGGCCTGAGATTACTGTCCTTAAAAAGGCCTGCTTGCAAGGGTGCCCCTCCATTGGCACTGAAAACTTAGTTTTTGTGAGGGTCCCTACTGTTCTCTTATGTTTCACTGTCCTTAAACTATTTGTGAAAATAGTATGGTGTATGCTGAAAATGAGCTTCTTTCTATGAGTCTGGAATTTTGGCACCTGGTAGGCAGAGGGAGTTTATAAGACCAGCCCTGATAAAGGATTGGGTGAGTCTCTAATGAGCTTCTTTGGATGATAACATTTCACAACATGTCACAACTCATTGCTAAGGGAATTACACCCGTCCTGTGTGACTCCACTGAGAGATGATTATTGGAGGCTTGTGCCTGGTTTCCTCTGAACTTTGTCCATGTGCCTTTTCTCTTAGCTGATTTTCTCTGTAAGCTTTTGCTGTAGCACATCTTAGCCATCAGTGCGATGATGTGCCAGGTCACGTGAGTCTTCCTAGTGTCTCATTGAAGCTAAGGAAGTTTTAGGGGATTCTATCTGGGTCTGAGCTCTTCTTTGTGGGAATATCTTTGATTACTAATTCATTCTTTTTACTTGTTATTGGTCTCTGCAGATTTAAAAAAATTTTTTTCTAGTCAATTTTAGTCCTTTGTGTTTCCCTAGGAATTTGTCTATTTCATTCTTGTTATCTAATTAGTTGACAAATGATCATTCATTATATTTTCTTTTAATTTTTAAAAATATTCATAATGTCATTAGTACTGTCTTCTTTTTATCCTGGTTTAATAATTTGATTAAAGATTTGTCATTTTGATGCTGTTTTGGAGAACCAGTTTTTGGATTCATTGATTTTTTTCCCTCTATTTTTCTGCTGTATTTATTTTTGACTTCCTTCTACTTGCTTTGGGATTCTCTTACTCTTCCGCTTCCACTTTCTTAAGGTAGAAGGTTAGTAGTTGATTTGGTCTCATTCTTTTAAAGTATGGGCATTTACCACTATAATTTTTTCTCTAATCCTTGTTTTAGCTGCACCTCATAAGCTTTGGTATGTTGTATTATTGTTTCCATTCATCTAAAGTTATTTTCTTATTTTTCTTTTTGTTTCTTCCTTAACAATTGTATTGCTTAATTAGGTGAGTGTTGTTTAATTTCAACATATTTTGTATTTACTAAATTTTCTTTGAAAATAAATTTCTATGTTCATTACATATCATTGGAGGAAAGACATTGTTTGATTTCAATCCTGGTAAATGTGTTGACTCTGGTTTTTATGTCCTAACATATGGGTAATATTGGAGAATATTCCATGTGCACTTGAGATCCTGTTTTTGGGAGACATGTTCTGTAATATGTTAGGTCTAGTTTTTTTGTAGCTTTGTCCAAGTCTTCTCTTTCCTTATTTATGTTCTATATAGTTCTGTCCATTATTGAAAGCGGGGTTTTGAAGTCTCTATTATTGTTGAAGTATTTCTTTCCCCCTTCAATCTGACCATTCTTGCTTCATGTATCTTTGGGCTCTGTTGTTAGGTACATATATTTTCATAATTGTTATGTCTTCTTGATGGAGTGACCTTTTTTTTAACATTGCAAAATACTCTTTTTTTGTTTCTGGTAACAATTTTTGTCTTAAAGTCTGTTTTGTCTGTCTGCTGCTGCTCCCTTTGGATTACTGGTTGATTGTATGATATATCATTTTGCATTTTTTTTTTTTACTTTCAATCTATTTGTATCTTGGAAGCTTATATGTGACTCTTGTGGATAAAGAATCACACACTTGGATCATTTTTTAAGAATACAGTTTGTCTACCTCTGCTTTTGATTGGAATGTATAATCTATGTGTATTTAATGTTATTACCAATAAAGTTGATTTGCATATACCATCTTGCTATTTGTTTTCAATAGGTCTTTATACCTACTCTCTCCCATTTTTTTCCATTACTGCCTTCTTTTTGGTTAAATAAGGTCTTTTGTGTTAATTAGCTTTTCTCGGGGCCGGCTGTATAGCCCAGTGGATAGGGCACCAGTGCACCACATGGGAACCCCTGAGTTCGGTTCCTGGGGACCTCTCCAAGTGGGCAGACCGCCTGAGAAGGCAAAGCCGCCATGGGCGGGCCAGAGCCGCCGTGAGCAGGGCAAAAAGCTGCCACGGGCAGGGCAAAGCCGCCACAGGCAGGGCAAGCCTCCTGTGAACGGAGCAAGGCCGCCTGCGAATGGAGCAAAAAGCCACTCGGGAACAGAAGCAGACCCGCCCGCAAGCGGGGCAGAGCCGCCTGCGCGGTGACCTGGCTTGGCGCGTTGCCGCAGCAGGGGGAGACAGAGTGGAC
>PVKH010012227.1:0-17385 GCA_004027955.1 Chaetophractus vellerosus | reverse complement strand
ATTACGCCTGACCACAGGCCTGCAGTTGGCTTTCAAGTAGCCACTGCCAGGGCTCCCCGCCCCCTTCAGCTCAGTTCTTGACATATTATTTAAACATTTTTAAATGATTAATTTGGATTTCTGTTTCAGGTGCTGGAGAGTATATGAGTTAGCTTTTTCCCATAACAAATTATCTCAAAACTTAAAACACCATTTTTATTTATTTATTTTTATTACATATCCCCCCCTTTCTGCTTGTTCTTGCTGTGTTGATTTTTGCATTCTTCTGTGTCTGCTTGTCTTCCCCCCTGTTGTGGTGACCCGCCAAGTCAGCTCACCGCGCAGCGGCCTTGCCTGCTCGCGGGCGGCCTTGACTGCTTGCGGGCAGCTTGTCCTGCTAGCGGCAGCTTATCCTGCCCGTGGTGGCTTTCCCTACCCGTGGCGGCTTTGCCCTGCCATGGCGGCTTGCCTTCTCAAGGTGGTCTGCCCACTCAAGGAGGCCCTGGGAACCGAACCCGGGGCCACCCATGTGGTAAACCGGCGCCCTACCAATTGAGCTACAGCCAGCCCCTAAAACACTATTATTTATTCATTTCTTCCTAATTTTGTGGGTCAGCAGTTTGGGGTAGGCTCAGGCAAGGTGGCTTGTCTCTGCTTCATGTGCTGTTGGCTGGGTTCAGTCAAGACACTGGGATCCCCCATATGTCTGACGATTGACTGTCTTTGGCAGGAGCCATGGAAACAACTCAACATCTAGTTATTTGGGGGTGATTGAATTGTTCTGTTTCCTGATTGTGGTGGGGGTTACATGTTTGTACTAAAATATTTTTATTGTTTTTTTTTAATTTATTTTGTACATTTAATAATTGTAAATATAAACAATTAAAAACTAAAAAGTAAACACAGATGAATAAATATATACATTTCTCAATTAAATGTACTGGATACATATAAAAATTTTTTGAATCAAACAATATATTACACAATATATTTGGTTTATAGTAATTCATACAGTATTTGTCCTTTTGTGTCTGGCTTGCTTCACTCAACATAATGTCCTCCAGGTTCACCCATGTTGTCACTTGCTTTATGACTTCATTTCTTCTCACAGCTACATAATATTCCATCATGTGAATAGACCACAGTTTGTTTATCCATTCCTCTGTTGATGGACACCTGGGTTGCTTCCAGCTTTTGACAATGGTGAATAATGTTGCTATGGATATCGGTGTGCAGATGTCTGTTCTGGTCACTGCTCTCAGTTCTTCTGTGTATATTCCCAGTAGTGGTATTGCCGGCTCATGTGGCAAGTCTATATTCAACTTTTTTAGGAACTGCCAAATAGTCCTCCACACTTATGTGGTACAGCCACCATTGCATCCCCATCAATAGTGAATAAGTGTTCCTATCTCTCCACATCCTCTCCAACACTTGTAATTCTCTGTCTTTTTAATAGTGGCCATTCTGATAGGTGTGAAATGATATCTCGTTGTAGTTTTGATTTGCATTTTCCTAATCATGAGTGATGTTGAGCATTTCTTCATGTGTTTTTTTGCCATTTGTACTTCTTTGGAGAAATGTCTATTCAAGTCTTTTGCCCATTTTTAAATTGGGTCATTTGCCTTTTCATTGTTGAGTTGTAACATCTCTTTATATATCCTGGATATTAAACCCTTATCTGATATGTGATTTCCAAATCTTTTTTTCCCATTGAGTTGGCTGCCTTTTTACTCTTTTGACAAAGTCCTGTGAGGTGCAAAAGTGTTTAATTTTGAGAAGGTCCCATTTATCTATTTTTTTCTTTTATTGCACATGCTTTGGGTGTAAGGTCCAAGAAACCACCACATACTACAAGGTCTTGAAGATGTTTCCCTACATTTTCATCTAGTAGTTTTATGGTCCTGGCTAGATTGTTTTTTCCCATTAGCATGGACTTGGTAGGTTTGTCAAAAACCAGTTGACTGTATATGTGAGGGTTTATTTCTGGGTTCTCAATTCTATTCCACTGATCGATGTGTCTATCTTTGTGCCAGTACCATGCTCTTTTGACCACTGTAGCTTTGTAATATTTTTCAAGGTGAGGGGGTGAAGTTCTTCCCACTTCGCTCTTCTTTTTTAGAAAGCTTTGGGCTATTCGGGTGCATTTACCCTTCCAGATGAATTTGGTAATTGCCTTATCTAATGCTGTAAAGTAAAATGTTGGGATTTTGATTGGTATTGCATTGAATCTATACATCAGTTTGGATAAGATTGACATCTTCACAATACTTATTCTTCCAATCCATGAACATGGAACGTCTTTCCATTTGTTTAGGTCTTTTTATATTTCTTTTAGCATTGTTTTGTAGTTCTCTGCATATAGATCCTGTACTTCTTTGGTTAAATTAACTCCTAGGTATGTGAGTCTTTTTGTTGCTATTGAAAATGGATTTTTTTCCCCTGATTTCCTCCTCAGGTTTTTCAGTACTAGTGTTCAAAAATATTACCGATTTTTGTGTGTTGATCTTGTATCCTGCCACTTTGCTGAACTCATTTATTAGCTCGAGTAGCTTTGTCGTGGATACTTCAGGATTTTCTAAGTATAGGATCATGTCATCCACAAACAATGAGAGTTTTACTTCCTCTTTTCCTATTTGGATGCCTTTAATTTTTTTCTTGTCTAATGGCCCTAGCCAGAACTTCTGGTACAATATTGAATAACAATGGTGACAGTGGGCATCATTGTCTTGTTCCCAATCTTAGATGGAAAGTTTTCAACCTTTCCCCATTGAATATGATGTTGGCTGTGGGTTTTTCATATATGCCTTTTATCATATTGAGGAATTTTCCTTCTATTCCAATCTTTTGAAGTGTTTCATCATAAAAGGATGCTGGATTTTGTCAAATGCCTTTTCTGCATTGATTGAGATGATCACGTGTTTTTTTCCTTCAATTTGTTAACGTGGTGTATTACATTGATTGATTTTCTTATGTTGAACCAGCCTTGCATACCAGGAATAAATCCCACTTGGTCGTGATGTATAAGTCTTTTGATATGCTATTGGATTCGATTTGCAAGTATTTTATTGAGAATTTTTGCATCTATGTTCATAGAGAGATTGGTCTGTAATTTTCTTTTCTTGTAGAATCTTTATCTGGCTTTGGTTTTGGGGTGATTTTGGCTTCATAAAAAGTGTTGAGTAATTTTCCCTCCTCTTCAATTTTTTGGAAGAGTTTAAACAGGATTGGCGTTAATTCTTTTCAAAATGCTTGGTAGAGTTCACCTGTGAAGCCATCTGGTCCTGGACTTTTCTTTGCTGGGAGATTTTTGATGACAGATTCAATCTCCTTAAATGTGATTGGGTTGTTAAGTTCTTGTGTTTCTTGTAGCGTCAGTGTAGGTTGGTTGTGTGTTTCTAGAAGTTTGTCCATTTCATCTAGGTTGTCTAGTTTGTTGGCATATAGTTTCTCATATTTATTCTCTTATGATTCTTTTTATTTCTGGGGGTCATTTGTAACTTCCCCCCTTTCATTTCTGATTGTATTTATTTGCATCTTCTCTTTTTTTTCTTTGTTAGTCTAGCTAGGGGTTTGTCTGTTTAATTGATCTTCTCAAAGAACCAGCTTTTGGTTTTGTTGATTTTCTGTATTGTTTTTCTGTTCTCATTTTCATTTATTTCTGCTCTAATCTTTATTATTTCTTTCTTTCTGCTTGCTTTGGGATTGGTTTGCTGTTCTTTTTCTAGTTTCTCTAGTTATTTAGTTAAATCTTTAAGTTTAGCCCTTTCTTGTTTTTTAATATAGGCATTTAGGGCTATAAACTTCCCTCTAAAGACTTCCTTTGCTGTATCCCATAAGTTTTGATATGTTATGTTCTCATTTTCATTTGTCTTAATATATTTGATGATTTCACTTGCAATTTCTTCTTTGACCCACCGATTATTTAGGAGTATATTGTTCAGTCTCCACATATTTGCGAATTTACTGTCTATTACTGATTTCCAGTTTCATTCCATTATGATCTGAGAAGGTGCTTTGTATAATTTCAAACTTTTTATATTTATTGAGAGCTGCATTGTGACCTAACATGTGGTCTATTCTGGAGAAAGATCCATGGGCACTTGAGAAGAATCTATAACCTGCTTAGTTTGGATGCAGTGTTCTGTATATGTCTGTTAGGTCTAACTTGTTTATCATATTGTTCAAGTTGTCTGTTTCCTTGTTGATCTTCTGACTAGTTGTTCTATCTAATGATGTGAGTTGGGTGTTGAAGTCTCCAATGATTAGTGTAGAAATGTCTATTTCTCCCTTCAGTTTTGACAGACTTTGTCTCATATATTTTGGGTCCCCCTGGTTAGGTGCATAGATATTTATGACTGTTATAGCTTCCTGGTTGATCGTCCCTTTTATTAATATAATGGCCTTCTGTTCCTCTTATAACATTTTTGCATTTAAAGTCTGTTTTCTCTGATATTAGTGTAGCTGCCCCTGCTCTTTTCTGGTTACTATTCAGATGGAGTATCTTTTCCCAACCTTTCACTTTCAGCCTGTTTGTATCCCTGGGACTAAGGTGAGTTTCTTTTAAGCATCATATGGATGGCTCATGTTTTTTTTATCCATTCTATCAGCCTGTATCTTTTGATTGGGGAATTTAATCCATTCACATTCAATGGTATTACTGTAAATGCACTTGTTTCTTTCTCCTTTTTATTCTTTGGTTTTCATATGTCATCTTATTTTTGCCTTTTTTGCTCTTTTGGTTACCTTTCTGCTATTCTTTCTTCTATACTCTCCTCCAAGCCTCTCTCTCCTGTCTTTTTATTTCAGGTTCTAAGGCTTCCTTTAATATTTCCTGCAAAGGTGGATTCTTTTTTGCAAACTCTCTTAGTTTCTGTTTGGTTGTGAATATTTTATACTCACCTTCATATTTGTAGGACAGTTTTGCTGGATAAAGAATTCTTGGCTGGCAGTTTTTCTCTTTCAGTTTCCTAATTGTATCATACCACTGTCTTCTCGCCTCCATGGTTTCTGAAAAGAAATCTGTGCTAAGTCTTACTGGACATCCCTTGTGCGTGACTGTTTGCTTCTTTCTTGCTGCTCTGAGAATTTTTTCTTTATCCTTGACATTTGACATTCTGAGTAGTATGTGTCTTGGAGTAGGTCTATTTGGATTCATTCTGATTGGGGTATGGTATGCTTCTTGGACATGTAAGTTCATTTCTTTCTTGAGAGTTGGGAAACTTTCAGCTATTATTTCCTCAAATACTCTTTCTGCCCCTTTTCCCTTCTATTCTTCTTGTGGAACTCCCATGACACATATGTTGTTGCATTTCATGTTGTCATTCAACTCTCTGAGCCCCTGCTCAATTTTTTCCATTCATTTCTCTCTCTCTTCTTTTCTTTCTTCAATTTTAGCTGTTCTGTCTTCAGTATCACTTATTCTTTCTTCTATCATTTCGAGTCTGCTGTTGTATGCCTCAAATGTGTTTTTGATAAAACCTATTGTGTCTTTCATTCCCACAAGCTCTGTAACTTTCCTGTTCAGGATTTCAAATTCTTCTTTGCATTTACTCAATGTCTTTTTGATGTCCTTTATCTCTTTAATTATATTGTCTTTCAACTCATTAATTTGATTTTGGAAATTTGTGCTCATCTTGCTGATTAGTTCTCTCAAATTCTGCATCTCTTCTGGGACTTTAATGTATTCCTTTTCTTGGGCCATGTCTTCTATTTTCTTAGTATTGCTCATAATTTTTTGCTGATGTTTAAGCATCTGGTTAGGATGTAGTTTACTCAGATGCTCTATGTTTTTCTCTTTTATAGGGATTTAGTGGCAGGAGGCTGTGAGTTACCACAGCTTTTTGATTTTTAGCTCAACATGAATTGTTAAAATTGTCTTGCTGGTTTCTCACAAGTGGGCACTGGACCTAGTAATTGGTTGTAGAGTTGCTTCTTAGGGCCTTGGGCAGGGAGGCTATAGAGGCCAGAAAAAAGCCTCTCCTACTTATTTTTTATTTTCTTGTGTGCACCTCCTTGGTCTGCCAGGAGATGGCGCTCTTTTACAGCTCTCAATTCAATGCCTAGTGGGAGTGTATTTGTTGCAACACAGACCAGATCAATGTGATAGAGCTTCCTTTCTGGAGGCTAGGAGCCTTGTAATTCAAACTTTCTCTGAGAGAGTTCTCCAGCCTTCTCTGGCAGCCCCCTCCTTTTCCCGGCTAGGACATATTTCTACTCCCCTCTGAGTCCTCAACAATCAGTCTTTGTTAGCAGAGGAGGAGAAAAGGAGGGTTGTATATCTTTAGTCCCTTGCAGTTTCCAAGGCAAACAGTAGTGCAGCCCTACCAGGACTGGAAGGGCTCTTGGGACACAGCAGACCAAATTTGTGAGTCAGAAATTGAGTCAGCCTTAGGCTGTGTCCCTCTCTCTCCCCTCTCCTATGGAGTCCTCAACAATTAATCCAGGCTAGAAGAGAGGAAGATTGTGAGGGTCATATTTATCTAGTCCTTTTCCGGCTTCCAGGGCAAACCACTGTATGGTCTCACCTGGCCTGGAAGGGCTCTTGGAGCACAGCAGACCAAATTGGTTGGTCAAAAGCTGAGTCTGCCTTAGGCTGTGTCCCTCTTTCTCCCCTTTCCTGGAGCCCCCTTTGTCTGTAGTCACAGGCCCAGAGGCCGAAGAATTCTAAAGAGTTTTTAGTGTGGGGGAGGGTGCTGGCATCAGCAGCCCCCGCTGGTTCCAACTCACGGTTCTGTCCTCACAATTTCCCTCTTTCGTCCCTTTCTCCTCTGGATGGTGTGCAGCCTTCACCTGCTGTCCTAAACCCAGAAGATCTTTTTCAGGGCTGTTTCAGCCTGTCCTCTAGCTATTTTTCTGGAGAAGTGACTCCCGTGTCTTACTAGTCTGCCATCTTCCTGGAAGTCCCCAGTGCCTCTTTAAAAAAGAAAATCTGAAAAGAAAGAAAGAAAAATCTGAGAGTAGCAAGGGAGAAGCAAACCATCACATACAAGGGATGCCCATTAGGACTTAGCACAGATTTCTCATCAGAAACCATGGAGGCGAGAAGACAGTGGTATGATACAATTATGATACTAAAAGAGAAAAACTGCCAGCTGAGAAACCTTTATCCAACAAAATTGTCCTCCAGATATGAAGTTGATTATAAAATATTTACAAACGAAAAGAAACTGAGAGTTCATAAAAAAAAAGAATCCACCTTTGCAGGAAATATTAAAGGGAACTTTACAGCCTGAAAGAAAGAGAGAAAAGAGAGGCTTGGAGGAGACAAATGACCCAATTAAAAAATGGGCAAAAGACTTGAGTAGACATTTATCCAAAGTCATACAAATGTCAAAAAAACACATGAAAAAATGTTAAACATTACTATGGATTAGGCAAATGCAAATCAAAACTACAATGAGATATTTCATACCTATTAGGATAGCCATTATTAATGAAACAAAAAAATACCAGTGTTGGAGAGAGTGTGGAGAGATAGGAACATTCATTCACTATTGGTAGGAATGTAGAATGGTACAGTCACTATGTAGGACTGTTTGGAAGTTCCTAAAGAAGTTGAATATAGATTTGCCGTGTGACCCGGCAATACCACTCCTGGTTATATACCCAGAAGAACTGAGAGCAGTGACACAAACTGACATCTGCACACCAATGTTCATGGCGGCGTTTTTCACGTTTGAATTACAACCCAGGTGTCCAACAAACTGTGATGAATATACGCAATGGAATATTATGCAACTATAAGTTTAGTCTTGAAACATATGACAACATGGATGAACCTGGAGGACATTATGTTGAGTGAAGCAAGCCAGACACAAAAGGACAAAGAATGTATGAACCTACTACTATGAACTAAAATTATTGTATAATCTAATAGAGTTAATAACTTGAATATGGGTCACCAGAAAACAGAGTGAGGTCAGAGAATGGAAAGCTGAGAGTTAACTTGAGCAGAACTGGTAAAAAACAATGTGTGTTAATCTTTGGAAATGAATAGAAAAGGTGAAAGTACAACATAGTGTTCATAACTAGCAGTAATATTATGGCAATGGTTTAAAGAGAAAGTCCAAGGTCATGTATATTACTAAAAAGAAAGCTAAAAAATTTATCATGGGACTGTATAACATAGTAAAACTGCATGTGAAATATGAATATGGGTAAAATTGCATAAATAAGTCTGTTTTTCTTTGAAAATGAACAAATGTGTGTTAATACTACAAGATGTTAATCTGACAAAAAACACATTATGCTAGGTGAAAGAAACCAGACACAATGTACTACATATTGTATGATTTCATTTATATGAAATATAAATATAAATCAATTTATAAGGATGAAATCGGTGACTGCTAAGGTGTGTGGAATTTTTCTTTTTTGGAGTAATGAAATTGTTCTAAATTTTTTTGTGGTGATGAATGCTCAACATTGTGATTATACTAATAGTCATTGATTAAATACTTTTCATAGATTGTATGGTATGCAAATATATCTCAATAAAACTGCTTAATAAATAAATAAATGTGCAAGAATAGCCAGAAAAATAGCAACTATATACAGCAGAGGAAGCATAGAGAGATTGAGAGGTGAAGAATTTTCTTGTTTGTTTCTTTGTCTTTTTTTTCGTTGTTTATTATTATTATTATTCAAATAATGAAAATGCTCTAATAATGATTAAGTGATGAATGCTCAGCTATGTGGTTATACCAAATTCCATTGATTGTACACTTTGGATGAATTGTATGCTTTATTAATATGTACCAATAAAATTGATGTGTTAAAAATATTGAAATTATCAAATACAAATAATAGGACATCTATTCTGACCAGACTTAAAGTAATAAAAGACAAGTTTGAAAATATCTTTAGGGAACATAAACTATGAAAAGTGACCTAACAGATTTGAAAGATAACAAAAGAGAATTTCTAGAAATAAAACAAGAACAACATATAACTGATAGTAGAGACTCAATGGATAGATTTAACAGCAGATGAGAAAATACAGCAGAGAAAATTAGTAAACTAGAAGATACATATGAAGAAATCAATGAGAATGAAGCACAAAGGGACAAAAAAATGGACATATGAAAGGGAGGTTGACAGACATGAAGAATGGAGGCATTCCAGGAAAGGAAGAATGAGAAGGTGGAACCATGGATAATATTTAAAGGATAATAACTAAGAATTTTCCAAAACTGGAGGACATAAGCCACAGTTTCAAGAAATTTCAACATCTCAAGAAGAACAAATAAAAAGAAATTCACCATAGACATACATAATGAAACTGAAGAGTACAAAAGACAGAAAAGTCCTAAAAGTAGACATGGATGAAGTATTATCTTTAAAAGAGTGACAGTTGGACTGAAAACTGACTTCTCAGCCCTAACAATGCAAGAGTATCTTCAAAGTGCTGAAAGTAACTACCAATCTAGGATACTACCCAGTGTAATTTTTATTTCAAAAATGAAAGTAAAATAATCATTTTAACTCAAGAAAACACCAGCAGACCCTCAATAAAATAAACGTTGAACTATATATTTCAGGTGGAAGAAAAGTGATCCCAGATGAAATGTCTGAGAAGCAGTAAGAAATTAAGAGCAGAGAAAGTGATAACCAAATGGGTAGATCTAAACAATGATAACATATCATTAAGTTAAAAAAGGAGAAAGAATTTTAAAACATGACAATAATAACATGTAATTTGGATGGGTGAGAAAATTGGAACCATTAAAAACTGAAACAGCGGGTATAGCGTCGAAACTAGTGGAAGAAAAAAGAATGATTAAAAGAACACTCAATCCAAAAAATGCCTATAAAGGAGAAAATAGTGATGAGGACAGGTGGAACAAATAGAAGCACAAACAAATGGTAGACTGAACTCCCCACAAACCAGGAATTATATCCGATGTAAATCAACTAAATGTTTCAGTTAAAACTGTCAGTACAAACTGGAAACGACCTGAATGTCCATCTAAAGCTGGACGGATCAAAGGCAGTCTAGACACACAATGGGATATTATACAGAAAACGTGAACAAACTGCAGCTATCGACAACAGCATGGATCAAAGGAGCTTAATACTGAGCAATGAAGTCAGACACAAAAGAATGCATGCAGTGGACTCCATTGAAATAGAGCTTAAAAGTGGCAAAAAGTAAACAGTTTCATTTAGGGATGCATGCATACAGGAAACAGAAAGAAGTAACGACATCATCATGAAAGCCAGGATAATGAGTACTTCTGGGGAAAGTGAAGGGTTTGTCATCAGGGCATGACATGTTGAGGGGTGGGGGGTGTTCTAGAATTCAGGCAACTGGCTGTAGGGGTGTTCACTTCATAGATATTTGCAAAAATGTATATATGTGCACTTGTAGGAGGGTATTATACTTGACAATAGAGTAACATTTTAATTCATAAATATAAAATGTGAGAGAAGTAGAGTTTCCTCATGTAATGTGATTTATTGTCAGTCTTAAATTCTTTCTTTTTAACGATTTATTTTATTTATCCGCCCCCCCCCCACTCTGGCCACTTGCGCTTGCTGTCTGCTCTCTGTGTCCATTTGCTGCGTGTTCTTCCATGTCTGCTTGTCTTCTCATCTTCTCTTTAAAAGGACCTTCTGATGTGGGAGAGAGGCACTCAATAGCTTGAGCCAACCCAGCTCCCTGGCTTTTTGTTCTCTCATTGTCTTTTCCTCTGTGTCTCTTTTTCATTGTGTCATCTTTCTGCGCCAGCTTGCCACATAGGCCAGCTCACCTTCACCAGGAGGCCCTGGAACCGATCCTGGGACCTCCTATATGGTAGGCGGGAGCCGAATCACTTGAGCCACATCCACTTCCCCTTACATTCTTTTTATTATATCATTCTGAGTTCATGAAAGGCACTCTACTAGGGACTCTGGGGGACATATTTTTTACTTCAAGAAACTTATAGGAGAACCAGCTGTGGCTCAATTGGTTGGGCTCTGGTTTACCACATGGGAGGCCCCGGGTTCGGTACCCAGGGCCTCCTGGCGAAGGCAAGCCACCGCGCGGTAAGCTGACGCAGAGGGGGAGATAAGCAGACACGGAAAAACGCAAAGCAAATGAACACAGAGAGCACAAGCAGCAAGGGGGGGATATATAAATAAATAAAAATAAATCTTAAAAAAAAACAGAAAACTTATAAACTGTATAGTGGTCCCCAATCTTTTCAAGTTTGATGCTTTTTAAAAAAACTTTTATTTATTTATTTATTTTAAAGTAATTTTAGACTACATAAATGTTACATAAAAAAATATATCGGATTCCCATATGCCCCACTCCCTGCCCCTCCCACACTTTCCCACAGTAACAACATCCTTCATTAGTGTGGTACATTTGTTACAATTGATGAACTCATATTGGAGCATTGCCACTAAGTGTGGATTATAGTTTACGTTATAGTTTAAACTCTCCCGCACAATTTTGTAACTGATGACAAGATGTATAATGGTCTGTATCTGTCATTACAACATCATTCAGGACAATTCCATTGTCCCGAAAATGCCCCCATATTACACCTATTCTCCCTCCCCCTCCTCTCAGAATTTCTGGTGGCCTCTGCCTCCACATCAATGATAATATTTCTTCCATTGCTAGAATCACAATAAGTCTATAGTAGAGTACCAGAAAGTCCACTCTAGTCCATCATTCATTCCCCAATCCTGAAGACTCTGGGATGGTGATGCCCTCCACCTCTAATTGAAAGGGGCATGCGACCCCATGGGACAGATGGACGGGACTATCTTGCTTGCAGTTGTACACTCTCTCTGTTGCTTGGGGTGGGCATTGTCCATGAAGATGTTTTTTTAACATTAAAAAATGTCAAACTCCAGGAACTAGGTCTTTTAGTGGCGCATACTAGAGGATCTATCAATGAAAAACAAATTTTTAGTAAATTAACAAGGTCTTTTAATGAATTTTTATTTTATTAATTACAAAAGCATCTACTTATTTGTAAAACAGTAGAATGTATCTGTATGGGCTAAATATGACTTCATTTAGCAGTGATGCTTTAGGCATTCATTCATTCATTTATTCAGTAGCAAAACATTGAGATTTACTTCTAGCTAGACAACTATGCCTATCGACTGATGCAACCCAGGAAATGTTTCTAAGCCCCGTTCTGCAGGGGTCTGTGGTTCCCAGGCTGAGAATCATTAATTTAGATCACCTGGTTTTATTAATGTGTTGAGAACTTCCAAGGAGTAAATTGAAGAGATATGGATCTTGCCACATCAGATAAAAAGGCTCTTATGCAAAGTGGTGCCCAGCAGGCAGATGCAGATGAGAGAACATACTTGATATTGTTTTTCAGGGTCTCTTTTTCTTTCCTTTAACAGTGATTATTTGCCTAGGGTTCATCACAAGTGCTGGACATTGCTCTGGTTTTCAAGTCTATTTTATTTTTGTTTATTAATTTTAATCTTAGTATTTTATTAAGTTCATTTCCAACTCTAACAAATATATGATACTAATACATGGTGTTAATAATGGGGTGGTTTGTGGGAATAATACACCAAATATAAGCTATCGACTATAGATGGCGGTAATATTATGGTGATGTTCTTTTACCAATTGTAACAAATGTCACAACAATGTAAGGTGTTGGTGGTGGGGTGACATATGGGAGTCCTGTATGGTGTGCATGATTGTTTTGAAAACTCTCAACTTCTCAAATAAAAAAGAGCATGGGCTCTGGATCAAATCTTCACCATGACTTTGACAAGTAACATATCTTTCCATATTAGTGAAAAGGTTTGGATGCAAGCATCAGAAAACCCAGCTCCAACTGTATTGCTCCTGAAGCTGGGACATCAGATATGGCAGCTTAGGCACGGCTGCATCCAGGATGCTATATCAATCCTCTGTATGATTGCACTCCCCACTTTTCAGCTCTGCTCTCTTCCACGTTGTCTTCATTCTCAGGGAGATGATATCCACCTGGAAGCAGCAATGGCCTTGAGCTATCTAGATTTACATTCTATCTGTGTAGTAATTCCAGCAGAAAGAGGGTAGCCCCTCAGTGTAGAGAGGAGTAACTTTGGTATGAGACATTTTCCTTCTGACTTGTAGCACCCAGAATACTGAGATAATTTTTTTAAAATACAGAATCAGGCAGAGATCATCTTGCCAACAGAATCTTAAGAAACTTATAGGCTTTAAAATTATAATATTCCCCCAGTTTCTTCCTAATAGCCGTTTTCCCATCAATGCGTAAGAAAAAGCAGCAGCATAAGCATTTTCTGCTCTTAGTATCCAGGGCCTTGTCTCCTCCTCTGATGCCTCAAATTTTCTACAACTAAACATTTGGTTTGCAGGTGAAAGTTCTTCTGATCTTTACTTATCAGCAGAAGTTTCTGTCAGGGGATGTTGATGATAGTGCTACGCAGGCACAATCAATTAATTAAAATCCACAGACGGAAATGAGTACAAGCTATTCAAAGTCATCTGCCTTTAAAAGACTACACAGAGCCTAAAAGAGGGAATCTGCTTATCCATTTAGTAAACCACCTATTACAATTATTATCAGTCGTTGGCCTGATCATTTGTTTTATGCCTCAAAATGAATCACACAGCACTTACTAACAGTTAAGTATGAACGTATGTAGTACAAGTAATGAGCTATGGTTTTGTTATAATCAACTCTTCTAACCTATGTAGTATTCTGCAAACCCTGATTAAATGCTGGGGGTGCAGCGCTGAATAGAGACAGAGTCCCTGCCCTCTTTCTTGCCATCGGGTGGGAGAAACCAGCGACGGCCTCAAAACAGTGGCCAGCATCTGGGCTGTGCTGGCCCGTCTGGAATTCCTTCCACATTCCACTCCATCCCAGCCCACTGCCGCCTGCTGTGGACAATTCGCTTCCCTGTATAGAGCTTACAGAATTCTCAACTCTGTGCCTGTGACGGCTGAAATTCCAGATTTCTGCGCACATTCCATCTTGTGCACATCTACTCCTCCCTTCTATTCCCTCCACTGCAGCAGAAAGCAACATGACCACCTTTTAGAGTCCCCCACGTACTCTGAAAAAAGTGCTCTCCACCCATGAACACTTCTGCAAAAGCTCCTGTTCTCTAAGAGGCTTTTCGTAGGCTTCCCTGAATTTAAATGGAAAAAGAGAATCTCTTTTGAACTACTGCTTGAAGATGTCCTTGTTGACAGGAAATCGCATTCCCTATGACCTTCCTATCAAATATGCCCCCTTCACCATCCCTGAGTGTCACTGCCAGCTGGGTCAGAAATGTCCCTTTAAGACCCCCAAGTAAATATCCATGACTGGTAATGCATTTGTTCACTAGAAGTCAGGTACAATGCTTGTAGCAGACCCTTCATGAAAGCCTCAACCTGGAAACTATTCAAACGCCCACCAGCAGTGGAATGGATGGTTGTGGTACATTCATATGCTGGAAAGCAGTGTATCTATAAAGGTGAACAAACCATGGGTGCACAAAAGAGCATGGATAAATCTTACAAGCCCCCGATAATTAGCTACATGGAGTCAAGCACAAAAGAGGACATAAAGTATGAGTCCATTTCCATAAAATTCAAACCTAGGCAAAGCTAACCTGGATGGTAACATTCTCTGTCTTGACCTGGCTCCACAGTTAGGTTCGTTTTAATAATTCATTGAGCCATACAGTCATTATTTGTGCATTTTTTCACTAAAAGCTTGTTATTTTTAATATAATTTTTCATTTGCTGCAAGGTTTTTGCTTAAATCCCACTTCTATAAGGGAGCTGCTCCTAGTAGGATAATTGTGGGGCCATGCTAGGTTGGAGAGTCATTTTCCCTGGGCATCTGGAGATAGGCTGTTGAGAAAAAACAAATGTGGAGGAAGGAAGGCAGCTTCAAAGAAAGGGAGGACATGATCCAGTGATGAAAAGAAGACCAGAAACTGGTGGGCTCCAGAGCCAGCAAGCTTGTTTTCAAGCATAAACAATTAAAAAGCATAGTGCTTACAGCTCAGGGTCTGGATCAGAAACTTTGGCTTGATATTCCAGGCCCACTAGCTTCGTTTGACCTTGGCATCCAGGCCCACTATCTTCTGTTGACCTTGGCATCCAGGCCCACTAGCTTCATGTGACCCTGACATCCAGGCCCACTAGCTTCTGTTGACCTTGGCATGTAGGCCCAGTAGCTTCATTTGACCTTGGTAGTCCACTGGGTTGAATGGTGTCCCCAGAATTCATATCTATCAGGGACCTCAGAATGTGACCTTATTTGAAAGTAGCGTCTTTGCAGCTATTAGTCAAGATGAGGTCATATGGGCGTATGGTGGCGTTCTGAATGAGGAGGAATTTACAGTTAGATGATTGGATGGGCGTAAGGCTGTGAGCTGGAAGTCAGCACGCTTAGTTTCAGATATTTTGCAGAACATCAAATAGAGATGTTTGTAGGTGATTATAAATATAACCAGTGCTTAGAATGGTCCCTTAAACCAGAGCAGGGGCTATATATGAATGACTCAGTGAAAATATAAACTATATGAACATATGAATGGATGAATGAGAAGGTGAGAAGTCAGGGATTTTCTATCATCAGCATATAGGAGTTTTGATAAATAGAATTTTAGAATTGAAAGGGACCTGCAAATCCCTTTGTCTACAAGTGGTTGTGTGGCTTCAACTTGAACACCTCAGAGTCTCAGATTTGAATTGGATTAGCAAGCAAGAAAGAAAAAAAAGTCAACACTCATGTGTGGATTTTTTTAGGGAGTACAAATAATGGATAGCTGAAGGGTATTTTTAGTAGCAACAACAAAAACTATTACGGGAGAGTTGGAAAGACTCTGAACAGGTCATTTATCATGTCGTCAGTCTTCTGGCTATAATATACAGAAATCACTGGCTAACAACAATAATACTCTACATTCATGGAGTACTTTTATTTCCGAAGTGCCTTTAAAGACATTATCTCTGTTAATCTTCACAAGGAAGTATTATTCTCTAAGACTCAAGAAATTACTAGCTCAGAGTAATGGGTACTTGGTTGACTTACAGAAGTTCATTTACCTTAAGACAGAAAAAAAATGCACTTAAAAATGGTTCCTCTACAAAAATACATATCCATTCATTTTGTAACAGGGAGTGTTATTGACAATTCTTTGGTGTCTTGCCTTGTTAAAGTAGAAACTTACTTGGGAAAGTAGCTTTCCTTCTCTCAAGGCATTGCAGAGAGCCACAAAGATATGCTGGAGGGTTATTCAAGGGGGAAGGAGATGGGAACTGTTGCCTGGAGGGAACGTGGGAAGGGCCCCACTCTGGAAGAGGAGGGGAGGGTGTCTGCGCCCTGGGGCTGCAGCCCTGCTTGAGAGGGTCAGGGCTTAGGAGGGCGGTGCTGGCAGCCCTGCTGGTCAGTCATCACCCTGGCCCACAGCCCTTGGCCACACAGAGCACCAAGCCCAGCTGGAGGCAAAGGCCGGGGCTCAGCAGCCACGTGGACAGCACAAGCCGCCGCAGTGAGCCCTAAAGGCCTTTGACCTCGTGTTCCTCAACTGGCATTTTGGAACCACCCATAGGAGGCGGAAGGAAATTTTTTTAAAAACGCTGATATTGGCCTTCTTGCTCATCCTGGTAAGCTGGGATTTGATTTGGAATGTAAACATGTTTCTTGCACCTGAGCTGTCGTGGAACAACGGGATCTCGGTGGGTCTCAACAAGCAGTTGTGGCCCGCGGCTGAGGAGCGCAGCCCACAGGGAGTGCTGGCGCTGCTGTGATGACAAGAGGAGGCGCCCTGCCTTCGCGTGGCTTCTTGCCTGGATCAGGAAACAGGACCAAGCAAGAAATGAGAGAGCGCCAAGCAGCAGCACAGAGCGGGGCGAGCAGGGCAGCAGCTGCGGGCCGGGTCCAGGGCCACGGACAAGCCTCTCGGTCCGGCCGCCGCCGAGCTAAGCACTGTCCGCGGTGACGCAGCGTTGGCCCTTTTCATGTCCCGCTCACTCAGCGCTGAGCTCCTGGAAGTCTGGGAGTATGAATTTACTTCTTTTTTTAAAACCACAAACATCTTTGTATCCCAGCGCCTCTTGTAGAACGCCCACACGCTGTAGTTTTCAGTGCACGGCTGCTAAGTGACGCGCAAATGGGATGGATGAACGAACGAATGAATGAATGAATGAGTGGCGCGGTGGTAGTTGCGTCCTTGCGCAGAGGCCCGCGAGCTGAGCTTCCGCGGTTGAAGGCCGCCGCCGACTGCCCTGCACGCGGACAGCGTCTCCACACGCGGGGTCTCCACACGCACGCGGACAGCGTCTCCACACGCAGGGTCTCCACACGTGCTCTCTCCACACGCAGGGTCTCCACACGCGCTCGGGCAGGATCTCCACACGCAGGGTCTCCACACGCAGCGACTCTACACGCAGCGTCTCCACACGCACTCAGGCAGCGTCTC
>PVKH010012226.1:0-17382 GCA_004027955.1 Chaetophractus vellerosus | reverse complement strand
CCCCCCAATTTCTCCATTCTCTGTTTAGGCTGATTCTTTTGATTTTGAAACCTGATGTCTCTAAATAACTTGTATATATTGCTTTTTCTTTTCCTTGCTTTTATTTCCTTCTGTTTTATCCCATATTTATCTTCTCAATATGTAATACAAGGGTTTAGCTGTCTCCCACTCCATGCCCCCACCAAACATAGAGCTTTCCTGTCCCTCCAGGGTAGTTATGCCATAACTTTGACTATATCAGTATTGTCTTCAAGTGTTTATGTGATTTACACATCTGAAAACGCTGCACATAGCGAGTCATGTAGTATACAATTAATACTTTTCCTTTCTTTAAAATGTGTTGTTGGATAATTTTGTTTGTTTGCTTTGTTTTCAGTGTTTTTGATACTGATTCACCCCCAGGCTCTTTACGAGTTTCTCCTTCTCCTCTCAGTGAAGTGTCCTGTCAGCTTCATCTTCTGGAGGTCAGTCCTACTCTGCCTTGTGCACAGCTCTTCTCCCGGGACCCCTATAACCGCCCTTTCCCCTGTCTTAGGCTGTCTCTTTATCTCATGGTTTTCTCCTTCTTTGCTTCCTCTGTTCTTTGCAGAAGCATATCTTCCAGTAGATTCCTACGGAGAGATGTTGTTTGTGGGACGGATTCATTTCTACATCTAGCAGGTTTCAAAATGCCTTCACTTTACTTTTACACTTGATTGATAGTGTGGAAATACTTTTCCTTTGGGGTTTTGAAGGCATTTCTCTACTGGAGCTTCTGTGATTCCTGCTCCTTTTGTTAATGACTGTTTACTGCCACTTTCTCTCACCCTCCCCTTTTCTCTTTCTGAAAGCTTGTAGAAGTATCTTCTTGTTCCAGTGATGACCCTTGGGGTGTATTTTCATCTCATTTTACAGGGTGCTCAGTGGAGCTGTCATTCTGCAAACTTAGATTTTTCTTTCCAGGAAAATTTTCTTAAAATACAGAGGCCTCTTGTTATCCATATGTATTTGGTTCCTGGGTTCAGAAAGCAAGCAGTTAGATCAGGAGACCAGAGCATCAGGAATACTGTTTCCTCCAAAGAGGATTACTTAGAAAAAGTTTTCAGCATCTGTTTGGCTTCAAAGAGTAGACTTTGGGGAGCAAGGGATCCCTGAGTGGGACCCCCATTTTCAGCGTTCCTTCTTTCACTTCCTTATTTAGATGTGGGACACCCTGGGCTGGAATTCCAATTTCATTATTTTGCTCCTACTTTCTGACTTCTATTTTCTGAAAGATCGTGTCATCATCTTCTAATCCTTTTATTTATTATTTCATTTTTTATTTTCATAGTTTTAATTTCTAAGAATTTTTCAAACAATCTTTTTAAATGGCCCCTTGATCTTGTTTGGTGAATTTGGTATCTTTTCTTACGGCTTCGAGAATGGAATTGTTAATTTTAGCATTTCTGCTTTAGTTTTCTTCTCCCTGCATATCTCTGTTTCTCCAATTTCTTTTCCTGTTTGGTTTGATCTTTGTCCTTCACCTTAAGGCTTCCTCAGGTGTCTCGTAATCTGTTTCCAGCACTAAATTCTTCTTGGAAGAGCTGAACTGGTCAGTGGGCTTCTCCGTGGGCTCACCGGGCTGGGCTGCTATTGGAGAACTGATGATGTCAGGAAGTATCTCTACTCTTGATTCTTGGGCTAATTAGGTTCTCCATAGAAAGACATTGCAGACTCCTGCCTACAGGTGTAGGCCAGGCTGCCAGCAGCTTGCAGTTAAATGGGGAAGAAACCTGACATCTCAACACCGTGTTCCCTTAATCACTCTGTTCTCAGTAAGTTTCCCTCTGCCACCCTTGTGTCCATGGACCTTTTGCTGAGGCTCTTTTTTTTACCCTATCTGGGGAATAAATTGTGCGTCTTTTACAGTGGGGGAAGGCAGTCATCTGGTGCATTCCGTCAGGTTCGGTATCTAGACATTGATTCCTAGAAGGATTTTCAGTCAGTCCTTTTTGTTTTAGCTAAACTTTGACCCCATTTCTAGGGTCTTCTGAAGCTGACAGTTTTCCAGGTTCTGGGAGGTTTTGTTGATTAACTCAAGTTGATTCTTAATTTTCCTCACTGTTGCCATAGGATCATTTACCTCTAGGATCTGCTAAGTAATTTACTTCTCTTCTGTTTGCTTTTTGCCTTTCCAGACTTTTTTTTTCTCTTGTTACTGACCATCTCATATTTGCATTTTATGCCAAAAGAAAAATCCATTAGAATTGGGGAGAGAGTGAAAGTCTATGCTATCAGTCTGCTGTCCTTATCCAGCAGTCATGTTCTTGTTGGCTCTTTGGGTTTCTAGTTCTTTTAATAGTTTGTTCATTTGTTCTGCCAAGGTTTTCTATTGGGATTCTTGTCTTTTTCTTATTGATTTGTAGAAGTTCCTTATATATTCCAGATTTTAAACCCTTATTGAATTTATATCCTTTTTTAACAACTTTGGGCCACATGATAAAGCTGCTACGTTCGAAAATGTGAAATTCAGTGTCATTATTGCTGGCCAGCATCTAAGTAGGTGTCACTATATTATGTGGGATTCTCAAAACTTAAATGCCGTAATGATTTAACAGCCTTAATGGTTTTCATCGTTGTAACTTATCTTTGAATATGATTTGTATTTGTTTTGGTTGGAAATTATAGAAACCCATCTGTGACAGAGGCTGGTTTTCCCACAGTATCTGTTCCTTTTTCCATGATGCATGCCTGCCTGCCCACAATGAAGATTACACTTCCTAACCGCTAGATGTGGCCAAGCAAGTTCTAGCCAGTGGGATGTCAGTAGATGTATAGTGTAGGAACCCACCTTAAAACCAGCATGTGCATTTCCTTTACCCTGCTTCTTCATTCTTCAATTTTTGTTTGTGTGTGGAATACAGATGTGATGGCTGATGATCTAGCTGCCAAATTGAGCCACTAGGATGGAGTCAAATCCTAGGAATGGTAGAGCTGTGAGCTATAAGACTTGGTGGAGCAGTACTTTCATACCAGCCTGGGACTGCCTGAGTTTTCACACTTAATACAAGAGATGTAAACTTCAATCATGTCTAAGCCAATGTCCTTCTGAATTTCCTGACACTTGCAGCTAACCCTAATCTAACTGATACACCAATTCAACCTTGCTTAATTGAAAAAGGAAATTTAATGGTTAATGGAACTGAGACATCCAAAAGGTAAAGGTGGTTTCAAACACTGCCTTGTGTGGCAGTTTAAGCAGTGTCAGTAGCACCCTATTTCTCTCTTCTCTTTTTAGCTTTATTGTCTCTGCTTTGCTTTATTCTCAGATAGGCTATCACTATGTGGCAGCAGTAGGGCTGCCAGTAGCCTCAAATTTCTGTCATAAAGACATATTAAAAAGCATGCACTTTTTCTGATAGCTCTGGCAAAATTTGGGGGAAGGCAACAATTAGTGTGGTCACCCATTCCATCTACCAGTCAAGGTGACTAGGGGAGAACACTCGACTGGTTAGGTCTGTGTCAGATACTCACTCCTGGTGTGAAAAGGGAAAGATGACTTTACCCAAACCCTTGGACTAAGCAGAATTACTGTGGAATGGATGTGATGCTGGGAAGATAAATATATGTTTAAATGTATTATATACAATTAGGCTTCATATTGCTATGGTTTAAAAACCAATATATATGTTAATTTCTTAATTTTTCTGTGTTTTGTAGTAATCTTTTCCAAGAAAAGCAATGAATGTTAAAATGAATAATTTATAGGCGAATCAATGGTAGTAAAGAGGTAAAATTAATATATATGATGGTATAGTAAGGAAAGCAGAAAATATTTTTGCCTTAATAGAATCAGTAGTAAGATTACCAAATGAAAATGTCTGTGGTAGGAAATTCATAATAATGTTTTTTAACTAGATATCATTTCTGTTACTGATAACTCAACATTCCTTATTAGTGTGGTTACAGTTACAGCATATCTGAGAAAACTCTCTCAATTACAGCTGAGAAATGAACAACCCTATGATTCTTTTCTAATTTGAATAATTCTTCTTTTTCTCGTGTGATCCTTTCCAGTGTCCCCACCCAGTGACACATTTGACCTCAGTTTTCTGTTTTTTTTTTTAGATTTGTTTTATTTTATTCTTCTGCACCATCCCCCTTGTTTGTGCTTGCTGTCTGCTCTCTGTGTTCATTTGCTGTATGCTTTCTGTGTCTGCTCGTCTTCTCTTTAGGAGGCACCGAGAACCGAACCTGGGACCTCCCATGTGGGAAAGAGGCGTTTAATCGCTTGAGCCACCTCAGCTCCCTGCTTTGTTGTGTCTGTCATTGTCTTTCCTCTTTGTGTCTCCTTGTTGCATCATCCTTTGGCATCAGCTCGCGGCGCCTGCCCTTCCCGCCAGCTTGCTGTCTTGCTCATCTTCCCCAGGAGACACTGGGAACCGAACCTGGGATCTCCCATGTGGTAGACGGGAGCTCAATTGCTTGAGCAACAACCGCTTCTGCCCTGCCCCTCCCCAGTTTTCTTTTTCTTGTGGTAAAACTGATCTTTGAGCCTCCCCAAGGGAAGTTGACTATGTTGTTTCTTTTTCAAAACAAATGAAATAGTGTATAATATTTATTTTTTCCTCATAATTTGTAGGGTTTATAGACTTGAACAAACTAATTCCTTAAATAGATTTCTAAAAAAATTTAACCTTGTGTGGAAGATGAGGTAAGCATTTAAAAAAAAAAGTTTCAGAGGTACAGAAAAAATTGTGAACATAGTATAAGGAATTCCCATATATCCCACATCCAGTTTCCCCTATTTTTAACATTTTACATTAGTATGGAATATTTGTTGCAATTAATCTACCAATATCGATACATTATTAATTAAATTATCAGATCTCCTTCATCTTTATCTAACTTTTTTTTTTTTTAATGTCTAGGATCCATCTAACATCCCACATAGCATTTACTCAGCATGTCTCCTTAGGCTCCTCTTGGCTGTCCTTTTGACAAACTGTATCATTACATGTGTGTGTGAGTGTGTGTGTGTGTGTTTGGCACGTCCTTAATTTCTGATATTACAAGATGCTTCAGGTTCATCTTGTGTATTTACTGCCCGGGTTCCCTTTTTTGGTATTAGAGACCAAGATCTGGGCACCAGGTGTGCGCATTACTACTATATTGTTGTAAAGCAGGCATTTCTATTATCCCATTTTATAGATGCAGAGTTGCAGATGCCAAATAATGCTCACGAGGGATGGGGTGGTTGTGGTCAGGGAGTGGAATAAGATGCCTGGTTTCTGCATTGTTTCTCTTCCATTCCTTTAGAATGTGGGGGGCTTTTGGATTTCTTTTTCTCACTGATATCTTTCCTAGGTGGTTTATTTTCCTAGATACCTAATAGGTTATTAATCTGAGGGCAAAGTATAGTTTGGTTTTTATTAATACTCTGACTGGAGAAGTTATTAGTTGATTGGCCACATCATTTTTTTTTGTTTTGTTTTTGCTAAAAAGGCATAGAAATAAACCGTGATCTGTTAAAGAGTATTGTATTTTGTTGATGACAATAAGATGAGATGTAAAATTTTCCTACACGAGCGTAGGTACAGTTAGATTCCTTTAAGGGTGTTTGGTGGCTTTGGTGCCCTCCCACTGTCTTCTCCCAAAAGGACACAGCAATTGTTGTGAGGGCTTGCCTATTTTGTTGTAACTATATATATAACCAAATAATTACAATTTTAGTCTTTTTTTTTTTTTAATTGCCTTGAATATAGAACTGCAAGCTTTTCTCAAGGAACTCTTTTGAAGAGAAAACCTAAACCCACTGTGTCTTTGTGTAATATGTACTGCTACTGTCCCTTTGCATTAATTCATCAATCCTCTTTGGAAATAGGGACCTGATAGCTTTTTCTGGTCATGGTTGAGGACCAAAATATTTGTATAATCCTATTTACTCTATTTTAGTAAAATATCAAGAAACAACGAAATCATTGTGAGACCACAGAACGTATACACACACACACACACACACACAGAGTAATTAATTTCTTTTTTTTTCCACTGGGGCCTGTTATATGTTTGTAGGGAGATTGGAATGAGTTTTGCAGATGTCTCAGTTTCATTACTCCTTTGTTAAGAAGGACAGAATGGCCCTAGATCAAGCTACTATGAATTATCTTATCTTTGTCCCACTTTCCACGCCCATATTTAGTCATCACTAAACATATTCTATTCCTTTGGAGCATTTTGAATACATTAATTTTTGCTGTTTGAGATGGTTTAATATGTCAAAGGATGAGGGTCTTAATTTTATTTTCCTTTTGGCCATTAGCAGCATAATTAGAAAAGCTTGAGCAGTGCTAGACCCTTCTTTCATCCAATGTTTTAAATATACAGACTTAATGAAAAAATAATATATCAGAAAGACGATCTCAGTTTAACCTTGTGGAGAGGTTTTTCAATCATTTAATCAGACCTTTCTTATCATGTATGGGAGCTTATGTATCTTTTTTTTTTTTTTAACGGAGTCTTTTATTTACCCTTTTACTGTTTTGTATTTGGGTAATCTTGACAAATATCCTGACTATTCTTTGCTGCTTTCTTGAATCTCCAATTCATTTTTTACTAGATTTCTTTCTATTCTTTCCATGTCTCCTGGGATATCTGGGCACTGGAAAGCCTTCCTTTCCATAGAGATTCAGTATTCTGTTTTCATTTGTGCCTCAGTTAATGCTTTTCTCATGTTCATTTAAATGCTTTATGAGTTCCTGTTCTCTGAAACATAGATCTTATCTGTTTGAATAACACATTGCAATATTTAATGTTATGTATTTATGAGGATCTTTTGAATTATTTTATTACCCCTTTCAGCACACTTATCAGGTCTTACTTAATTGACATTAAGACTCAACAATCCATTGTCCTTTAGTCAATACAAATTCAGGCTGTTAGGAGGATTCTTAAACTCTGACTCCAGCATTGTTCAACTTTGCTGAATCAAGTCAGAGATACTGCTCTGGGTTTGTTTCTTTTTGGCAGTCTTTGGGACCCTCTGGCCTTTTGACATTATTATGACGTGAAAATATGGAGTACTGCCTGGTAGGGGGAGAGCTGCCAGGTCGGATAGATTTTAAGGATTGGGTTCTCATGTTGCTTATTGCAGTTGAGACCTTATCTATTAAGAATAAGCCAGTGGGTAACCTCATTCAAAGTATTAAGTAAATTATGAATGAACCACATATATTTCAGAAAATAGTAATCATAGCAAATACTTATACTTATTTAGCATATACGTGTTTTATATGAGGGAATCACTATATTATAATCCTTAATTTGCAAATGTTGAAACTAAGACATAGAGAACTTATTTGTAAAACTTGCATAATTTCACAGAATAACAGGTGGTGGAGGCAAGACTAGATCAAGGCAGTACGACTCAAGAGTCTGCTCTAAAAAACTTTACTATCCTGCCCTGAGATTTTCCTCTTCTCTTTTGGTATTTGAGTGTGTGTATGTGTATGTGTGTGTGTATGTGTGTGTGTGTGTGTGTCGGTCAGTCAGTCAGTGATCTGGAGATTGTATTGTCATATATTAGATTTTGGATTCTTTTTCATTATGTGGATGTTGGTAATTTGGATAATATAAAAGAAAGAATGATTTCTGTAAAAAACCGAGCTATTAAACTCTCCACCCTCTACCTGATCGCATTTTAGCCCTATTTACACAATCCTTGCCTTTGAGAATGCCAGTATCTTAAAATGAATGTTCAAAGTTCAGTTCCACTTTAATAAATATTTATCACCGCCTGTGTACATTTTCCGATCTGGGGCAAGACAAAGGGCAAATAATCCACATCTTTGTACTGCAACAACTTAAGTCTTATTCTTACATAAATACCTCCATAGGAAATTCTTATGTGTAAGTAACTCTAGTAACAAGACATATAAATGTTCCAAATCTTTAGGAAGAAGAATCTAGACATAATGTCTTTGAGGAAGTTGCTGAAGAGCTAGGCTGTAAGGAGAGGGGGTTTCCATCAGAAAGATATTGGAAGAGGAAGGAGCAACATGGATAAAGGGACTAAAGGAGGAAAAGTGTGCATAAGTATTCTAGACTGAGTGCTGGTTGGGTAGGATATGCATGTGGTGGGGAATAATTTTGGAAATGAGGTTATATTATGGATATTATTTAATGCTAATCTGGATAATTGTGGCAGTGCAAGTAGAAAAGAAAGGGTTAATTTGGGAGCTATTCTCAGAATGCATTGGACTTGGAATGGGAAAGGTCTGGATGGAGAAGGGGTCAAGGATGATGTCAAGCTTCAAGTCAAGCAGACTTTGAAAAGGGTGGCAGGAAATGAGAGGAAAGAGCTTGTTTTCATTCTGGCCTGCTTCGCTGAAGCAAGGATTATTGTGATACTTGGTATAAACATGTTTTGACTACCTCAGCTATTGAAAAACTGGGCCTTGTGTCTTAGTATTGTATATAGAGTGTTCGATTGAGGAAAGGGGATAGCTCCCTAAAGGAATTTTGGAGAAAATGCCTAGCATAAAAACAGCTTTGTTATGTGCTACATTTGTTATATCTAAATGAAGTATTCTAAGAGCCTCTTATTCAGTTTTAAGTGGTTTGGAAAAGAAAGAGGAAGAAGTTGTAGGCTTACCTATGTATGTATGCACTGAGCGTAGAGTACGGAAGTCTGTTTCATTCCTAAAACTGTTGTGGTGTGCTGGATCTCTATATCTGTGTGCCAGGATTGCAGACATTTAGTGCCTCCATCAGGAGCATCTGTATTTTTTTCCCCCCCAGGAATAGTGTTTGGTCTTCATTAGGTAGTACTGTATTCTGTATACAGGTAGCCTTGTAGATGTGCTCCACGATGACAGGAATCCTGTCTGCTCTGGGTGACTGTTGAGTCCCTGGCACTTGGTACTTTGCCTGGTACAGAAAATCCAAGTGAAGTGAGGCTGAGTTTGTATGCCATAGTCATGGTTACTACTTCTGTCCCACTTATTAATGACTCTGTGATAGGTGCATTATGAACTGGTAGATAACACTTTGAGAAACATTATATACTGATGATGTTTTATTAGGGAAGGTTTGAATTAAAGGCCTTATATATCTAATTTCCCATTTATACAGCTTAGGTTGTGATACTTGTAGGTGAATTCTTTCAACTAGAATATCTATTTAATACCACATCTTTGGCATTCCTGAATTTGAGTTTTGAACAAACCATACTATATACTTTATCCATTGACAACCCCAAGGCCCTTTTTTATATTGAGTTTTTAGATAATAGCTCATGAGTGAAAGTTTTGAGGTATCACAAGATGATACTGTTTGTAAGGCAACAGTTTAGTGTTATCAGCACTGCCATCTTTGTCTCTGCTTCTGGAGGCCAGTGGTCATCCAGCTATAACACTAAAGATATATGTAGAATTTTCATCTTTATCTCTGTTTACTCGGTTTTTTGAAAACTTTATTTTTTATTTTCCCCATTTCCAAAGTAATACTTTTTTTGCAATAAATTTATAATAAGGCCCAAGCACAATATGGCAATATCTTTGTTGTTATTTTTACAGGATTATGTTTTTTTAATGTAGCATTTCCTAGATACAATGTTAGATGTATAAAGGAACCGAGAGATCAGATTAAATCAACTTGGCAGAAAGACCAGGACACTAAAATGAAAATATCAAGACACTGTCAATTGAGAGCTAGTCAAAAGCAAAGAAAGTATCTTGTAAATAAAATATCATTTTAAGTGAAATTGCAATTATTTGCTTTTACAAAACTTTCCCAGGTGAACACATATCAGGCAAAGTGATTCCATTGCTATATTTGAAAAAAAATAGTAAAATCGATTCCAGGTTACTTTCTGTCATTAGTTGGAGATACTTAAATTCTAATAATGTAAAGCAGTTGGTTTTTCTTGGAAGTGAACGTTCCATGGTTTTCCACATTGTAAACTAAACTGTAAACATTCTGTATGGCAGGAATTTAGCTTGGATAATTTTACTAGCATTTTCAAAGATGTTCCTCAAAAAGCAATGTAAAAGAAATACTGAGCTTTTGAAGTTACATACAATTCCCTTTAGATGAAATCAGTCAGCTTATTTTAACTGAACACTTTTTTTCCCTTAAGTTAGAAATAACTTCAGTGAAAACTTCTCTCTAGAATTGATGTGGACCTTAGGTCAGTAGGAGCATTCTATACTGGCCATACATAATCATTTATATGGTGAATTGCATGGTGATTGGCAGATACAATCTTGTTAATATAGAGCTTGAATATGAGCCACCTGCAAATCCTCACATATCTTCTCCATGGATTGCACCTTCTCTTCCATCCATACCCTGAGGTGTTGGTGACCATGAGTTGCGCAGGATCAAAGACTGTATCATTTTGTGTCTATAGCCCCAGCTTGTAGAGCAATGCCAGGCAATAATAAGTGCTTAAGAAGTGTTGAATGAATACATGGCTGACTAAAATATATGTATGTGTGTACAGGAAAGTGTTTGCAAATGATAGGTTTTCTTAATTTTTAAAATTTTGATATCATTATAGATAAATGAAAATTTAAAAAAAATGTAGCTACCATATCTCATCACCCTGTTTTCCCCAATGGTAGCATCTTGTATAACTGTAATACAATATCAGAACCAAGAAATTAACATTGAGGCAGCCCATAGCACTTATTCAGATTTCACTAGTTTTGTATGTACACTTTTGTGTATATGTGTGTGTATAATTCTGTGCAGTTTTGTCACATGCATAGATTTGTGTAACCACCGTCACCACAGTTAGGGTACGGAGGGGTTCCATCTCCATGAGGCTTCTTGTGCTGTCCCTTTATAGCCATGCTCCCCACCCCCCAACAGCAGGGTGTTGCTAGTGCTGACTCTGTGCTTTGTGTTAGCTATGTATTAACCATGGCATGTTGTCAAATAATTATTAGATGTTTCTGTTCTGAAAAGACACAGTAATGATAGAATTTTTGCCCATTCTCCAGTCCATAGACCTCTCTTCCGTAATCCGTTTCCACATTTTCTGTTAAAAAAATTATCTGAAATTTGGATTCCCCAAATTATGAGTTATCAACATTATTATAATGGGAGCCCATTTCCATTAATCAGAACTCGTTATACCCATTATATTCATTATCCAGAAGTGCATGAAGTTGCAAAACATAAATAGAATGCTAAAAATGGAGATCCACAGTATTAATGAGTTAAATATTGACAAGTACATCTTAGAAAATGATTGTGTGAGTAAAAATTGATGCAGGGTCATGTGCATCAGTTTTAATTGGCGTGACTGTGGACGTCTTGTGCATTCTTGAGGCTGTGAAGACGAATGCCTGCAGTAGGCCGAGGAGTGTGGAATCGTGCATGTGTGTGGAGAAGGAATCGATCCCTTGGGGTGAGTGTAACAGTCTGGATTGCTGATATAACCACCCATGTTTTCAAGCGAATCAGGCTCTTGTGGGAGATTTTTTCTTTAGGAAATAGTTGAGAGTTTTGAAAACAAAAGCCCTTTACTCTGATGTCACAAAGATAAAAAGAGGCAGCATGACAAAGTTCACAGAGGGGCTGTAGTTTCCTCAAAAAGAGGCCTCTCGCTGGCACGGGAGAGACGGCACTGTCTTCTTTCTCCCCCTCGCTTCTTACACATTTCATTAGGCTGAAGATAGAGTAATAGACATTTCTGGGGAACTTCTTCAATGGGAGTGAAAGGACCTTCCCCTCCTACTTCTCTTCCTGCCTTGCCCTACGCTGGAGCTCCTGGTGGGGCCAAAGCTAGTATGAAAATCCTGTTCTGTCAAGAAAAGCCCCTATCGGACAGGCACTTCCCATTCCTTGGAAGTTGCCACTTTCTCAGGTTTAAAAAGTCGACCTGCCTTGGGAACCCTGTGTCCCTGTGGGCCTTGTTCAAGTGTACTTGGGAGCCTGTACGCCGTGAGCCTGGAGGCGGGGATGGGCACACCTAGTCTGGGTTAGTATCAGGCAAGGCCTTGAAAAAATAGCGTCTTGTTTTTCAGTTTTCAGAACATCACCACCCTGTTCCAGTTTATTAACAATCAATTTTTAACTCTTACATTGGGCACTATGGGAAGTTGAAGAAGCCTTTATCTTTGAAGAACTAACTATCTCTACGGAGGATTTATCACAGGTGAGAGCAAAAGAGATTTAGCAGTAAGTGCAGAATGATAGACCATTACTTTTAAAATGATAAAAATGGAGTATTTCAGTACTGAGAAAAGGCACTGTAAAAATAATAGAGGTGGTGGTATGGATTGAATTGTTCAAGCCCTAACCCCAGGTCCTGTGATTGTAAACTCATTTGTAAATAGGCTCTTTGAAGACGTAATTGGTTAAGGTCAGATCAGATTGAATTAGGGTGCCCTTCTCCAGTTTGGGTGTCCTTTAAAGGAGAAGAAAATTGGAGAGAAAGAAATGGGTCAGTTTTCACCCACCAGGATGTCAAAGCTTGACTTTACTCTCTATTGGCATGACTCTGGGGAAATACACACTGGTAGGAATACAAAATAATACACGTATCAAGAGGTATTTGGCAATATCAAACAAAACTACAAATACATTTATCCTTAGATCCAGCAGTTCCACTTACTGAATTTTTATCCTAATGATTCAACACTAACAATATGAATATATATATACACAAAAGGTTATTTATTGTAGCATTGTTTGCATTTACAAAATATTAGAAACCATCTAACTGCCCAAATAAAGGATGTTAAATAAAGTATATACACTGTGTAACCATTTTAAAACAAAGGTAAATATATCTATATGGGCCCTTGACAGAGGCAGAGATTGAGTTATGCCGCCACAAGACAAGGCGTGGAATGGATTCTAGCCTTTAGGAGGAAGCATGGCCTTGACCACATTTTGATTTTGAATTTGTAGCCTCCAGAACTAAGAAATTTCTTTTGGAGTGGAAGGCACACAGAAGGGGTCAGAAGTCCTGTGTTCAAGTCCTTCCACTTACTAGATCTCATTCAGACCGAGTTTCTTCCGTGACTATAAAATCCCTGGTCTGCACTAAAGCTGTGATTAGCAAATAAAATAATACTTGTAAAAGAGATTTATAAACAGCAAAACTCTACACAGATTTGGTTTATTGCTCATTGATTACCATTCTTAGAAATCCATGTTTTTTTCCTTTTAGGTACAATTTAAAACAGGAGAGTGTCTGAGAGCATGCTGCTATTTACTCATTTTTAAGAACATAAATTGCTACTGAGATGATAAATTGAGCAGATGATTTTAAGATGTATATGCATTCCCCTTTGAACCCATCAGAAATAAATTTTTTGAATGCTTATGAGCCTCTTCAGTTTTTCTAGAAATTTGTGACTACTTCCAAAGGAAAACTGTATAGCAGCTTTAGGTTTGACTTCAACCTGACTTTCCCTTTTCCTTAGAGAAACAAATAAAGGCAAACAAAAAACTTCCCCATGAACTTCCCTCCCTCCCTTTCTTTTAAACATATTTATAGAGCATCTATTTATCTCCCAGCTACTGCAATGGGGTTCATCTCTGTCGTGGATCAAGTAATCATATTAATATACATACATGCATTACTTCTACCACTGAGAGATAAAGTTGAATAAAGGGAAAATTTTCTGAGCACTTGTAACAAGCACTAGGTGAGGCGGTCTTCCCTGAAGAAGTAGTGCTTGAATGCAGTGTGAAGTAAACTGTGGGATATGCAGGGCTGGCGCTTAGAGGAGAGGATATGGACTGGGATAAAAAATAATTGCTAAAAATAGTGATGGTATTAAGCGAGTGTATCTGATGTGTCTTTACTTTTGTATTCTATGCTGGAAGCTTAGATAAACCCTTTTCTATACCATCCTTAAATACAGTGGTTTGACTAGGCATTATACTTTGTCCAACCTTCAGAAATAATACTCTGATTTCAAATATATCTCCCTAATTCTTTGCTTCATAAAAATGGATTCAAAGTAATATACAAAAGATACTAAAGTAAGATTTAGGTGACTATTTTTTATAAATCTGGTATAGAGAAGACATTTCTAGTGACTCCAAATCCATAAATCCATAAATTGGAGGCAGTTGATATTTGACTTTATTTTTTTTTTGTCTTTTCATTTTATTTTTTAAAAGATACTTAGATTACATAAATGTTACCGAGAATATATAGGGGATTCCCGTATGCTCTGCTCCCCACATTAGCAACATCTTTCGTTAGTGTGGTACATTCATTGCAATTGATAGACACATTTTGGAGCATTTCCACCAAGCATGGATTTTTTTTTTTTTTTAAAGATTTATTTATTTTATTACATATCTCCCCTTCCCCCGCTGCGGTGAGGCGCCGAGAGTGGTCGCCGCACAGGCGCGGCCCTCCCCGCCTGTGGGCGGTCTCTGCGTCCGTTCACGGCCGGCGCTTGATTCAGTTCGTGGGTGGCTGGCTGCGCTCCATTCGCGCGCGACCTGCCCTGCCCGTGGCGGCTCTTGCCCTGTCCGTGGCAGCCTCCTGCCCTGCCCATGGCGGCTCCGGCCCGCCCATGGTGGCTTGCCATTCTCAAGGCGGTCTGCCCGCTAGGAGAGGTCCCCGGGAATCGAACCCAGGGCCTCCCATGTGGTATGCCGGTGCCCTATCCACTGGGCTATCGAGCCAGCCCCCAAGCATGGATTATAGTTTACATTGTGGTTTACATTCTCTCCTGCTCAATTCTGTAAATTATGGCAAGATATATAATGGCCTGTATCTGTCATTGTAATGTCATTCAGAACGATTCTCAAGTCCCAAAAACGCCCCTGTATTACACCGATTTTTCCCCTCTCTCTACCCTCAGAACCTCCAGTGGCCACTGACTCCACATCAATGATATTTCTTCCATTGCTAGAATCACAATAAGTCTCTAGTAGAATACTAGTAAGTCTACTTTAGTCCATATTTTATTTGCCAATTCTGAGGATTCTGGGATGGTGATGCCTACTCTACCTTTAATCAAGGGGGGACTTTGATCCCATATATCGATGGATGGGACTCTCTTGCTTGCAGTTGTAGACACTTTTGGTTCCTTGGTATGTTGATTATCCATCATCTCCTCCTTGTTAGTTGTCCTTGGGTGAGTCCAATGAACTAGAGAGTAGGTGTTGCGACTCCATTGAGATTCAGGGCCCAGCTGGCACATGGACAGCCCAAAGATTTAAGTCTCTTGGATGTACACATACCAACTTTAATACTAATTGTAAGTTCAAATAGGACAGAATAGCCATGTGTAGGGAAAACACAGCTGAGTCCAACTCTGTCACAGTGGGAAGCATAAATTCCAAAGTAGGGCCCACTGGCAATGCACCAAACTCCTGAGCTGCCTGCCTTGACCATAGTGTCTGGATGTTTCCAGAGCCCTCAGGAGTCCCCCTGTTAGGGGTAGTATCTACTTTGGCTGTCAGTGAGATCCTGGTGAGATGTGCACAAGTGTTACCTCTGGAATGACCTTCCGCCTCACTTTTAAGTCTCTTAGCCATGTAAACTCATTTGTCTTTACCTTTCCCTCCTTTTGTTCAAGGTCTCTTCCTGCACCCCACCCCCAGTTGCATTGCTTGTTGATTCTTGGTAGCAATCCCTCGGTGCCTGGGAGGCTTATTCCTGGTCTCACTGGGGGCTGGGGGGGGGGTGCAGTTATTGTATGTATATGCTGAGTTTGGCTTAAAGAGAGACCACACTTGAGCAACAAGGGGGCTCGCAGTAGGTAACTCTTAGGCACCTTACAACACTAGGCTAAGTTTCAATTTCAAGAGCAAAGGCTCATAAGCATAGTCATCAATATCAAGAACCCATCAATGGACCATCCTCCTTCACTAGCCATTGCCCCTGTACTTAGGGGATTGTTGCTGTTCCATTAGAGAATGTGGGAGAGCTCCCCAGGATGGGAATTTGATATTCTTTTGTTTATTGTGTGACTCTCAACCCACTGTGGCAATGCCCCATGACCTTTTATTTATTTATTTATAATTTATTTATTTTTTAAAGATTTATTTTTATTTATATATCCCCACGCCCCCCTTGCTCCTTGTGCTTGCTGTGTTCATCTTGCTTTTGCGCTTTTCTGTGTCTGCTTGTCTCCCCCTGGTGCGGCATCCTGCCGAGTCAGCTCACCACGTAGCAGCTTGCCTACTCCACGGCGGCTTTTGCCTGCTCCGCGGCGACTTGCCTTCTCAAGGAGGCCCCGGGAACCGAACCCAGGCCTCCCATGTGGTAAACGAGAGCCCTACCACTTGAGCCACAGCTGGTTCCCCCATGACCTTTTAAACACATTTATATGCCTTATATGTATGCCCAGGTGAACTTACTCCCATGTATCCCCCATCACTGACACCCCACAACAGTGGTCCTCTCCTGCCACAGTTGTAACCCTTTTGTTATCCAAAACTTCTTCAAAAATGAAGCCAATAAAATAGGCAAATACAATTAATATGAAAATGGAATTATAATTATAGTTTTAAACATAAGAAATAAAATACAAAAAAAATTAAAAGACTAAAACCGAAATAAAATAAAATATTTGGGACATTAAACAATAATGAAAAATATTAAAAAATATTTTATGACATTTTTGCCTTTTATCACTGTAAGACCTGTTGCACTATATGTACAGTGACTCTTTCTTCCATTGAATCCCCTAGTGTCTTACTTTTTTTCATTTTGTCTTCAAAGAAGTTTTAGGTCACAGTAAAGTCACATACAGAGTACAGGGGACTCCCATTTACCCAACATCCTTCCCCTTTTCCCCCTTCCTGTATTACTAACCTTTTTATATGTGGATGGTACATTTGTTACAACTGATGTGCAAATATTGAAACACAGCTACTAACCATGGTAAATGGTTTACATTATGGTTTACATTTTGGACCATACACTTTTTTTTTTGTTAATTTTATTTTTTGTTTTTATGGACCATACACTTTTATAAATTTTTGTTGAAATTTAACATGGCCTGTATCCATCTTTGCAAGATCATGTAGAACACTTCCATCGCTGCCAGAATACCCCGTTCCATCTATTCTGTTCCTACCTCCCCATCCCCTTGGGGCCCACGGTGACCACCAGGCTTCACTTCTTGAAGGACAGGTGTTCATAGCAGCATTATTCACTATTGCCAAAAGTTGGAATCAAACCAAATGCTCATTAACAGATGAATGGATGAAGAAAATGTGGTACATACATACAATGGAATATTTCTCAGCTGTAAGGAGGAATATAGTAGTAACACATGGGATAACATGGATGAATCTTGAGGACCTTATGTTGAGTGAAGCAAGCCAGACGTTGAAGGACAAATATTACGTGAAACTCAGTGATACAAATTAAGCAGATTGAGCAGACTCACAGACCTAGAGTCTGGAAGAGGGGTTTACAGGAAATAGAAA
>PVKH010012225.1:0-17379 GCA_004027955.1 Chaetophractus vellerosus | reverse complement strand
ATACAAACTGCAAACTAGATTTAGACTGACAATAGCTTTAACATTTTCAACCTTCCTGAACTTGGGGAATTTACTTAGCCTTTCTGAGAGTCAGGTTTCTCACCTTTAAAATGGGGCAATACTTGGCAATTCATATATTTCCTATGAAGATTAAAGGCATTACTATTAATTCTTTAAATTCACCAGCAAATTCATCTGGTTTTGGACTTTATTTTGATTCAATCTTTTGTTATAGGTCTGTTCTGATTTTCTGTTTCTACTTGAGTCCAATTTTGAAGTTTTGTGTTTTTAGGAATTTTAAAAATTTCATCTAGTTTCCCTAAATTGTTTTCATACAATTTTTCATTATACACTAAAATCCTTTTTTCAAAATTTCTGAATGATTAGTGGGAATGCCACTTTCTTCATTCTTGTTTTCAAAAATTTTAGTCTTCTCTCTTTTTCTCTTAGTCATTCTAGCAAAAGTTTTGCCAATTTTGTTGATCTTTTCAAATAAACAACTTTTGGGTTTTTAAAAATTCCTTTATCGATTTTCTAGTTCTATTTCATTTATTTCTGCTCTAATCTTTATTAGTTCCCTTCTTCTGGTTTTTTGTTTGTTTGTTTAGTTCTTATTTTTCTAATTTCTTAAGCTGAAAGAGTAAGTTATTGATTTATGTTGTTGTTTTTTTCTTACTTTAAAGGTAGGTATTTACAGCAGTAAATTTCTCTGATTATTGCTTCCATGTCATCTTATATTTTTGGTATGGATTGCTTGTATTTTTGTTTTTCTAAAGTGTTTTCCAAATAATCTTTATATTGTCTATCTGACCTGTTGGTTATTTATGAATGTTATAATTAATGTGCACAGCTGTGAATTTTCCAAATTTCTTAAGTGATTAATATCTCATTTCATTCTATTGTGATTAGTGAAAATCTATTGTATGATTTCAATCTATTTAAATTTATTAAGACATGTTTTATGCGCCTAATATATGGCCTCTGCTGGAGAACGTGCCATGAGCACTTGAGAAGAATGTGTACTCTATTGTTAGATGGAGTGCTTTAAGGGTAGTGTTTTTCAAGTCCTCTGTTTCCTTATTGATTATCTGTATAAAGGTTCTATCCATTATTGAAAGTGGAGTACTAAAGTCACCAATTCTTATTTTGGAACTGCATATTTCTACCTTCAATTCTATAAATGTATGCTTCATATTTGGGGGACTATGTTATTTGATGCATCTATATTTATAATTGTTTTATCTTCTTATTGAATGACACTTTTATCAATTTTAATGTACATTTTTAGTCTTTTGCAAGTTTTTGAATTCAAGTCTATTTTTTAATATTAAGATAGCCACCTAAGCTCTCTTTTTGTGTCTTTGGAACTAAAGTCATTTTCCTGTATACAACCTATGGTTAGATGATGTGTTCTTTGTATCCATTCTGCCAATATCTGCCTTTTGATTGGAAAGTTTAATCCATTTATACTTAAAATAACTATTAATAAGGAATGGCATACTTCTGCTATTTTGCTGTTTTGTTTTTTAATATCACATACCTTTTTTTGAACTTCATCCCCTCCATTATTTCCTTCTTTTGTGCTTAGTTGATATTTTATAATGCACCTTTTTTATTCCCTTCTCAATTTCTTTTGTGCACATTTTAAAAATGTATTTTCTTAGACAATAATGGCAATTACAATTATTATCATACATATATATCAATCCGGTTTGAATTGATAATGATGGTTGCAATAGTATAGAAAAGCTCTGCACTTATGCAGTACCATCTACCCTTTATGTTGTTCTTATCACTAATTTCATCTTTATACATTGTATGCCCATTAGCATTATTTGTAATTATTGTTTTATATGCACTTGTCTTTTAATCATGTAAGAAATAAAAGGAGTAGTTATAAACAAAAAACAAAATACTGCAGTTTTCATTTGACTATATAATAAACTTTACTGGATTTCTTTATTTTATTTTATTTTTTATAGCTTTGAGTATTTATCTAGTGTCCTTGCTTTTCAGCCTGAAAGACTTCCTTTTACATTGCTTAAAGAGTAGTTCTACTAGCAATGGACTCTCTCAGCTTTCATTTATGTGGGAATGTCTTACTTTCACCTTGATTTTTAAAAGATAGTTTTGGTAGATAGAATTCTTAAAAGATAATTTGTTAAGGTTTATTTTTAAAGAACTTTTAAATTATAGAAAAGTTACATCAGAAATATAGAGGATTCCCATATACCTCACCCTCCCCTTTCACATTTTCCCCTATTAATAATATTACACTAGTGTGTATGTTTGTGACAATTGATGAACAAATATTGAAGTGTTGCTACTAGCCATGTCTATAGTTTATATTATGGTTACCACTTTGCATTGTACGATTCTATAGGTTTTGACAAAATATATAATGCCTGTAACCATCATTGCGATATTATGCAGAACAATTCCAATGCCCTAAAAATGACCTTTGTTTCAACCTATTCTTCCTTCCCTCTCCCCTTCAGAACCTCTGGTAACCACTATTTTGACATCAATGTTAAAAGTTCTTCCATTACTACAATAATAATAAGCCTACTTTGATCCATGATTACATTCCTCCCTTATGTTTGTTTTTGAGAATTTTGGGATGGTGATGCCTGCTCTGCTTCAGATTGAGAGAGGACTTAGATCTTATGGGGCAGATGGAAGGGACTTTTTTGCTTGAAGTTGTAGATACTCTTGATTGGGGATGGGTTTTGTTCATCATCATCCTTTTGTTAGTTGCCCTGGGCAAGTCTGATGAACTGGAGAGTAAGTATTGGCTGTAACTCTGGTGAGATTCAGAGCTCAACCAGCATATGAAAAGATGGAAGAAATAAGTCTCTAGTACATATAGTTAATGATTATGGTACTAATTATAGGTTCAGATAAATGGGATAGAAGATTCATGTGTAGGGAAATTACAAATAAGTCTAACTCTGTTACATTGGGGAAATGGGTTTTCATATATTCCAAGGTAAGGCCCACTGGCAGGTAGGGTTTTGTGCTTTGCCTATAGTGTCCAGATGTCTCTAGAGTTCTTGGGAGGACCCTGTTTTAGGCTTAGTTTACTGGGTCAGTTAGTGAGATCTGCCTGAGGTGTACATAAGCATACATACCCTCTGAAATGACCTCATGATATATCTTGAATTTTTTTTTCTTTCATCACTTTAAAAATGTCACCCTACTCCCTTCTAGCTTCCATGACTTCTGATTGGAAATCAGCTGCTAATCGTATTGGGGATCCTTTGTATGACAGAAGTGACCTTTCTCTCAAGACTCTCAGGATTCTTTTTTTTTTTTAATAGGAAGTGCCTTTTATTTTATTTTTTTCACATCCCCCCCCCTTCTGCTTGCTCTTGCTGTGTGTCCATTCTTCTGTGTTTCTCTATGTTCACTTCTTGTCTCCCCCCGTCCCTGCGGCGATGCACTGAGTCGGCCCTCTACGGCAGTGGCTTGCTCCGTTCATGGGTGGCTCCATTCCGTTTTCACGGGCGGCTCCACTCCATGTTTTGCAGGCAGCAGTCCTCCATGTTTTTGCGGGCTGCCGGCTTCTGCTTTGCAGGCAGCAGCTCCGCTTTTTTTCACAGGTGACTTTGCCATGCCCGTGGGGGCTCCGCCCTGCCTGTGGCAGCTTTTTGCCTTGCCCATGGCGGCTTTTGCCCCGCCCACAGCGGCTTGCCTTTCTCAAGGCCGTCTGCCCGCTCGGAGAGGTCCCCGGGAACCGAACCCGGTCCTCCCATGTGGTATCCCAGCGTGCTCTTTATCCACTGAGCTATCTAGCCGGGCCCTCTCAGGATTCTTTACTTGCTGTAGCAGTGTGACATTATTTATGAATTCCAAATATAGATAATGGATTATGTTTGTGCACTGGTCTTTTCCTCTGGGCATATTAGATTATATTGGATTTAGAGGTTTCACTTTCACTTGATTAAATAATGATTAATGCTTTGATTGGGTCATGTCAGTAGGACGTTTTTGGTGGGAATTCACAGAGAAACTGCACTATCAAGAAGGGAGGTGGGAGTTTTGATCCTGGAGCCCTGAAGTAAACACACAGAGAAGCAGAAACGTGAGGAAGGAGAGAAGTCTCCATTAAACACAGGTAGAGGCCCCGGAAAGAAAGATGAACCATTTGCTTGGTAGTCTACAGCCAGCCTTGTGGAGAGAGCAGAGAGAAACAAGCCCCAGGTAGAGAGGAACCCAGGAAGCCTGAACCCTTATAGATGTTGACAGCTATCTTGCTCCAACTTGTGGCAATAGACTTTGGTGAGGGAAGTAACTTATGCTTTATGGTCTGGTAACTGTATGCTTCTACCCCAAATAAACGCATTTTATAAAAGCCAGCAGATTTCTGGTGTTTTGCATTAACACCCCTTTGGCTGACTGATAAACTTGCCTTAGGCTTTTAACAATTTGATTATAATGTGTCTTAGTAAGGATCTCTTTCCATTTGCAAATTTGGAGTTTGTTGAGCTTCTTGAATTTATAGATTTATGTCTTTTATCAAGTTCAGAAACTTTCTGGCCATTTCTTCAAACATCTTTTCTGCCCTTTCTCTCATCTCCTTGTGGGATTCTCATCATGCATAGGTTATTACATTTAATGGTGCCCCACAAGTCTCTTGGGCTCTGTTCATTTTTCTTCATTCTTCTTTTATTTCTTTTTCTCAGACAAGATCATTTGACCTATCTTCACATTTATGAATTATTTCTTTGCTGCCTCAAATCTTCTATTGAAAGCCTACACTGAGTTTCTCATTTTAGTTAATGTTTGTTTCACTTGCAAACTTCTTGTTTGATTCCTTTTCATAATATTTATGACTTTATTGATTTGTGTTGTCATTCGTACATAATTCTCCTGGTTTCCATTAGCTTTCTATCCATACTTTCCTTTTAGCACTTTGATCATATGTATGACAATTGATTTAAACTCTTTGCCTAGTAAGCCCAATGTCTTTGTGAAGTAAATTAAAATGAAATAGGGAAAGCAGATTTAGTTAAAGAGGCTCAAGTGGTTGAGCACCTTCTTCCCATGTACGAGGTCATGGGTTCATTCCCAGGTACCTCCTAAAAAAAAAAAAAAAGAAATAGGTTGTTTTCATACTCACATGCTGCCTTAGCATCTCTAACCCTTTAATTAGTAATGTAAGTGACTTTTGCATTGTCCTAATACTTCAGGATATTAGTCCCTGCCATTAGGTATTCTCATGACCATCCCTGACCCCTGTTTATACAAGATAAACAGCTTCTCCCTCACTTCCTTGCATCCCTTCTGGATTTGCACTCCTGCAAATATCAAATACAAATTTCCTAATCCCTACTCTTGCTTAACTAACCTCTATAGCATCCTCCACATAACATTATAAAAGCATAGTTGCCAGGTCCACTATAACATTTGCTTCCCACCTGCTTGGTTAAGCCTACGATCCAATGTGTTTCCCTGTGCTACTTTGAGAGACTTGAAACTCCTTTTTGATCTATGGCCAGTGAAGTCTCCAACTATTTTAACTGAATTGTCTATTTCTACCTTAAGTTTTGACTTTTTTTTTTCTTAATATATTTTTTACTCCTGTTGTTAGGTATATATATATATATATATATATATTTATAATTGCCATAATTTTTCAATAAGCTGTGAATGTATTTGAGTAGTTTTGTCCTATTTGGGTTTTGTTGAGCTTCTTGGATGTATAGATTAATATTACCCATCAACTTTGGGAACTTTCAGCCATTCTTTCCTTAAATATTCTTTCTTCCCATTTCTCTCACCTCTCCATTTGGTTTGCCATGATACATAGGTAGTAAACTTGGTGGTGTCCCACACATCTCTCAAACTTCATTTTTCTTTACCCCTTTTTCTTTTTGAAGTTACACTGGATAATCTCAATGGACCTATCGTCAAGTTTGTTGTTTGTTTATTCTGCCTGAATACATATGTTGCTGAGCCTCTCCAGTGAATTTTCCATTCAGTTATTGTACTTTTCAATGCCAACATTTCTGTTTTTTTAAAAATAATTTCTAAATTTTTAAATCAATATTCTCAGTTTGGTGAGACATCATTCTCATACTTTGTTTTACTTCTGAATGCAGTGTTCTTTAGCTCATTGAACATCTTTAAAATAGTTGATGTGCAATCTTTGTCTAGAAACTCCAATATCTGGGCTTCTTTCTGGCAGTTTCTATTGATTTCTGTTTTTCCTTTTAATGGGGCATGTTTTATTTATTTTCAAGCCTTGAAAACTGGACATTTTGAAAATTATAATGTGGCAAACCTGGACATCAGATCTCACTTCTCTCCCCTATTTTTGTTGTTGCTACTTATTGTAGATATTGTTGTTTACATAGTGACTTTTCTTAATTAATTCTGTTAAGTCTCTTCTTCATTGTGTGTGGTTCCTGAAGCCCTTGTTTCTTTTACTTAGTGGTTGCCTAATCATCGGGCAGATATTTCCTTAAATATTTGAAACCCAAAATTCTCCAATCTTTGATGAGGGTCTCTGTATTTTGGGGTATGCCTTCAACACTCAGCCAGGTAGTTTACAACTCTGCTTTAGCCTTTACTTCCTGCCTCCATAGAACCTCAAAGTTAGCAGAAGTTCTTTCTTGAGTATGTGGATAGAACTGAGAATATGTGTGGTCTTTTAGATTACCAGGAATATGTGGGAGCTTTTCTAAACTCTATAGCCATCTCATTCCCCAGCCTTTCTTCTCAGTCATTTTGGTTAATCTATTGTTTGCTTCAAATGTTATATATTGCCTTATGGAAACTCACTCTAAGGCAATAGCATGTGAATATTTTTTACAAATTCCTCCCAAGAAGAAGTTTTATCTTAGCTCACTATAAAGAGAAGCTTTTTAAACCTTTTTTTCCATATAACCACCAAATAGGTCAGAAAAATAACCAATTACACTCTATGTGAAGTTGGCCCCTTATGCTTCCTTCAGTCCCAGGAATATGGGCTAATATTTTCAGGACTACCATTGACCTGAGAAGTGGAGAGTGGGACTTCTGTAAGTCAAAACTCCACAAAGTTCACTGTTCTTACTGAGAATCAGCTGATTACTTTTTTGAATAAGAAAAAAAAAATATGCTGAAAGCTTTCAATTAATTTCCAGAGTTTAGAAAAAATTGATTCTGACAGTTTATTTCCATTTTCTGTTTTGTTTTAGAGAAATGTGGAATTTGTTCTTTTGCACTTCACCTTTCTTGCTAGCACTCCAACTTTTTTACTCTTATCATCCATTATGCTTCTCTTTTCATCACTTCTTTCCTTATTGAGTTAAAAGCCCTTGAGTCATCATTTTCTTATAATTCCAGACAAAACCCTCTTTATAATTTTATAGCATCCACCAGTGAAAATTCCAAAACTAAATGAACTAATTTCTCTAATTTCTACTAATCTACACTTGAGATACTTATCAATGATGAAGAAATTCAAACAATATAGAAAATGCATTCCCCTTTAGAATGAAGAAAATTTGCTTAAAATATCCCCTTATTGTCACCCAGAAACCTGACTATATTTCTCTCATCATTAGATCAAGCAGCATCACATTTCTGCTCCCAAATTTATTAGCTTAATTTGAGGTTTATCTCTTTTGCTCACCTCCAGTTATAATAGAAAATGTTACTCCTATTTAAGGAAAAATTACTGACCATTATTTTTGCGAATGATTTAGTTCTACAAGAAGTAGGTATCAAGACAGGATTAGATGTTCAAAGTTTTATTTATTTATTTTTTTTGAGGTACCAGGCCTGGGGATTGAACCCATGACCTTGTATGCAGGTCACTCAACCACTGAGCTACATCAGCTCCCCTGAGTTGTCTTCCTCTTCTGTTTTCCTCATTGTTTGCTCCTTGTTTGTGCTTATTGTTTGCTTCGTTGTTTTTCTTGTTGTTTGCTCATTTGTTTTCTTTAGGAGGCACCCAAAACCAAACCTGGGACCTTCCATGTGGGAGGCAGGACATTCAATTGCTTGAGCAGCATCCGTTCCCTGGAGGAAATGTCTTTTAAAAAGAAAGGTGAGAGAGTGGGTGAGAGACCTTAACTATAATTCAGGTTTGTCCTCTGTGATTGAGATGGGAAGGTAAGGAGTGTTAAGTAAGAAAAGCTTCTGACTACAGTACAGATTTAAGAAAGCTTTGGCCAGGCTGAAAGAAGATCCTTGAGCCAAAGTCAGTCATCAAAAGAATCCTGCATAACTCAGGAATATGCCTTACTTAGGATCACTTTTAAGATTTGTGATTGACGTGATTGACAAAGGTGGAAATTACTTGGAACACGGAAGCTTGTTGTATTCCCTGTTAAGAGTTACTCCCACCTGAAGACCAGGACCTTCAACTCTGCCTAGCCCAGAGTTACAGGTATGTAAAAGACAAAATCTTCCTTGGGTCATTGGGAATGATGGTAAATTGATAGTTCCTTCTTCCATTTCTTGTTCTGTGACATGTATTTATCCAATTAGGGACACAGTGCCATATAGAAGTTTCATATTTAATTAGAATATTACATCCTGAAAGATGGCAACTTATCCTTTTAGAGTGTTCCTTCTCAGAAAGATTTCAGCCATGCATTTAGAAAGCTGTTTCACTGATTTCTTTTTTTTTTTTTTGCCAGCTGTTCCTGGTTCTGTATATGATACAAACATTGGTCCCTGTGGTCGCAGGCCTAGTCTCCAAATTTTTATTTTTCTCTGAAGTTGGTCCACTAGTCAGAAGTTACACTGAGTGAGATTTCATAAATATAGATTAAGCGTTTCATAAAATTGGTAATGGCTGAGGCTCCTCTACAGGCAGGAAAGATGAACCCATTCCCGGAATAGATCACAACTGATCACTGGACCTTGCAAGATTGAAGGAATCTAATATAGCCAATAGTTATCAAGTGGTTCGTTAGGCTCCTTAAGATATTGTGCCATACTGGGGCCTGACATTGGTGTCTGTTATTGATAATTTGACATTCAGAGGTAGTAGTAGCTAGTTCAGCCTTAGTGTTGGAACCATATACACCCTCCATCTTTACCCCTGTGAAAATTCCATTTTTCTGCAGTGCATGTTCTAAAGTGGCCAATGACAAAAGCTGAGATTGTCATCTGACCCGATTAATTTTTCTACTTGTTTTTCTCTGCCTCTTCCATGGTGGGTTCTTTCTGATGGACATTAATCTATGAAACAACAGATTTATAAATCAAGCTTAGGATTTTTCCTCCTCTTTAACTGGTCAGTCGGGCCTCCCCATTTAGCCATAAGTGCAACCTTAGCAAAAGATATTGGTGCAAATATTTCAGATGACATGGGGGTCTGAAGAATCTACACATGCAGTTTATTATTACCCTCTAGAAATGTTCAGGCATGATTCTGGATGCAACAGTTCCATCTTATGATAATTTTCTTCTGGGCCCATCCAACATAACAACTTGCTGTGTGTGAGAATGCAAAATTAGTGAGCAGTTTGACAAAAGTGGTCATTTGGTGCCCCATGGTCAATTGTTTTATTGTGAAAAGAGCCCATTAATGTGCCAGGAGCTACTTTTAAAAAGGCACATAATTCTCTGCTACATATGGCATGACCTTGCTCCAGAATGCCAGGAACCTAAATTGTTTCTCCCATTAGGTCTTATTGTAAACCCTGCATGGTGTCTTTTCCCACAAGTAACAACCCCAACATCATGGAGTCCTCCAAATCCTATGCCTTTGGGGCAGTGTTCCTTATACCTCAGTCTGGACCTGCTATAGAGCTATTTCCTGATCTGGGCCCCATTTGAAGTTGGCAGCCTCTTGTGCCACTTGGCATATAGACCAGAAGAGCATTCCCAGTTATAGAATGTGTTGGCTCCAGAACCCAAGAATACCTATCTTCTTTACTATCAGCATGTGTCTTTTATTTTGGAGACAAAACACCAGCGCACCTTTGACCAGTTTACACTATAAAAAATTGACAAGACAGGAAAAGCAGATGTGGCTCAAGTGACTGGGCTCCCATCTACTATATGGAAGGCCCCAGGTTCAATTCCCGGGGCTTCCTATTGAAGACAAGCTGGCCCGTACTGTGGAGAGCTGGCACAGCAAGATGATGCAACAAAAAGGGAGACAAAGAGGAGAAACAGAAAGAACACACAGTGAATTGACACAGAGAGCAGTCAGTGAACACAAAAACCATAGGGTGGGGGGTGGGGGGAACGGGTGTGGAATTGATGAGACAGATTCCTGAATATTCATAGAGTTTTCCTCCAATCCTCTGGAGTGTATATACCTTATTAAGCCTCCAGCATACTAACCATCTCTTGCTTGTGCTGCTAAAACAGCAGGATTCATCAATGTATTGGATCAGGATGTTGCCATGTGGCATGTCCAAAAGTCCAGGGCTCTTAGGTCTATATTTTGATAGAGGGTAAGAGAATTAACATAATGTTGAGTAAAACCGCAAATAAATATTTTTGTCCATTCTGCATGAATGCAAACTGTTTCTCATCCTCTTTTCCAGTAGAAATGGGAAATAAAGTATTCACCTAATCAATGCCTAATATCATGTATGAGAGGCCATATTAATCTGCTGAAGCAGTAATACTACATTGGGACTGTTTTAGTTTGCCACAGGCTGCCGATGCATAATACCAGAAATGGACGGCTTTTATAATGGGAATTTCTTCAGGTAAAATCTGAGTTCCAAGGCAGTGAAAATGTCCAAATCAAGACATCATCAGAGATGCTATCTTACCAAAGGTAACCTGCTGGTGATCCTAGACTCCTGCCACATGGCAAGGCAAAATGGTGGCCAGTCTCTGATTTTTCTTCTGGGCTTAATTTCTTCCCAAGCTCACCTGTGGGTGATCAGGCATATATCTTGTCTCTTTAGCTTTGGGCTGCTCTGCTGATTTCAGTCTCTGACCTCTCTCACACCCTCTCAGTGTTTCTCTGTCTTTCTACAGCTGTAGGTGATCCTGAAGTCCTTTCTCACAAGGTAGAATAAAAAATGGCAGCTCTGCTTGTTTCTCCTCTATTTATATAGGACTCCAGTGAGAGAATTAGGACCAACCCTGAACCCTGCAAGGTAATCAAAGGCCCTTAACTAAAGCAATCTAATCAAAAGTGATCTAATCAAAAGGTCCCTTAACTGAATCTAAGCAATAGATCCCACATAAAATAAGTTTAAAGGCACAGGAATGGGTTTGTTTAAGGACAGGATTTTCTGGGGTCCAAAAATACTCAAACCAGGACAAGGATAGTTGCTGTGATTAGGGCTATTATTTGACTGAGCCTTCGGTAGCCTAAAGTATATTCCAGGCAGGGTCACATTACAACTTTATTGAGCCTGAGCACTTCTGCCTTTATAAAATCCTGTCTTCCATAAAATAATATTACGCACATTATTTTCTATCTGTGTTGTTATAAAGATAACTTTGATTCATTATTATTATGTTCCTTTTTCTAATGACTTTAAATTAAAATTAACACATTTTCATGAGCTTCCAAAAGTTTAATAGCCTCTGGACACAGTGTCTAGTCTGTCTAATGGATAAGTCAGCCTTGTTTCTAGTTGCCAAATGGTTTATGTAGGGGTTATACTGGCAAATTAAAAATGAAAATTATATAGAACACCACTCCTGTCTCTGTTGGGTATTTAATGGTGGTGCAAGCTGCCCCCCACCTCTGCCTATATATAAAATTGTTTTGTTTTTGATTCACTATCTAAGCCATTCTCAGTATTCTGCATGGCCTTCCCCACTATCATAGCTCATATTCCTTAGGCCAAATGTCCAATACTAGGTTTCTCCAACTGGCAAGAATATCAATTTCAATTTTACATAAAGGTTTGCAGACCTAGTGACTCCATTACAAGCTAGACTTTACCAAGGATTCCATTTATTGCCTGGTTCCTCAAATTCCCCACTGCTAACTACAGGACCAAGATGATACATTTTGCATTCAGATGTCAATGCAGTCCTCAAAATGTTTGGCTACTTCACTTTACCCACTGTACATTCACCCAAGAAAATGCCTTTGGAGAAAGACTATAAGAATCATCACAGTATATACTTTCCAGCTGTTCCAGAATCTTTCTTTCTGGGGTTCTAGGCAACTTTTTTAGTCAATGAGTTTTGAGTGTGAAAATTGACTCAATTCTGGCAACTGGACAAGAGATCATGCTTTCTATGGATGACTGTCCATCAGCTGCCTCCTGTGACTCTGTTCTTGCTTTCAATTATTGTAGACATGAAGCATTGCCCTTGTTAACTGCCCATCTACTTTACCCTTAGGGACACCCTGATCTATTAATCATCCCCATCACATCCCCCACTGACTACTCCTCTGACCTTGTTGGTTGTTAAGGTAATTACAGCATCCTTGCTTCTGGTGGTTAAGTGCTGCCAGCTGGCCTCTACTACTTTGGGGCCCTATCATCACCATGGACATTAATGAGCCCATTCTGGGATTGTGTCTCCTATTGTCCGTCCTGGCCTAAAGAGGAGGGCTGCCTCTAAGCTTTTTATGGATGCTTGTGCACCTTTCACCAGCATATTCCTAATGACTTAATTGAATAGAATATTGTGTCATCTTGGCCATTCTGTTAAACATAATTCACTGGTGGGGCTACTGGCCCACTTCCCTTGCTTCTTTTTATTCCTCTAGTTTCTGCTAGAGCAACTCAGGAATTTCCCTTGTTTATGTTTGGTTGTGATGTAAGGATAAGAGCTTGTTTAGAAGAAGAGACATGCTGTTAAAAACCAGAGCTCAAATATAAAATCCAGAAGCTGAAAATTAGTCATGTTATTTTGTGTGTTGAAGGCAAACTTGGACTAAAATATATATGAAAATGACTTTGTCGTATGCATTAGGAAACTTATTGGCAACGGAACAGAATATATTTAGCCTTTTCCAAAAGAAGAAGAGGAGTAAATCGGAAGTATAAACAAGGACCTTGAAGAACCAAAGGGAAGAAAGTGCAGCTCAGCCTCTAAAACAACTGACCCTGAGGAACTGGAGAGTTTGGGTGCCAGTTTCTTGGTGCATTATTTTCCCTTGCAGACTGACTTTCTCTACTTTACCATGCTTCATGTCCCCCAGCTATAGGTTACACGACTTCTGATATAACTCTTAAGAGAAACCTGTTGTGGTGTCTGGGAGTCAAATATGAAATCTAATGAGAAAGAATCTGATTTGCCATGCTTGAGACTGTGTCTTAACCTGCACCATTCCTTTATTCTTCCTGACATTCATTTGATTATTCATTCATTCCATCACTATAAATAATAGTTTACCTACTATGTACCAAGAACTACTATTTTATCTTGGGAAATTACAATGTTAAGACAGATGAAGCCTCTGGATTCACGAAGTCTGTACTAGATAAATTCAAGTAGCATTTGCCTGGGGTTGGTTTCTTGCATAAAATGTACCCATGCAACCTAATTTCCTGAGAGAGCTTATACAAGGACATGGGAGAGAGGAAAGTCTCAGAATAGGAGTGGGGAGGTGGATGTACCCGAAGAAGCAATAATATAGAGTCAAAGACATTACAATACATGCAAGCTATATGTTTTGTGTTGTTTGGTGGAGGTTGAGAGACTCAGTTTTATAGAGATTGACATATTATCATGCAATTCATTTAGTGCTAAATAATTATTTGCCTCTTCAACTTTTGAAATTCTCACATTTCAAGACGAGGTAAAAGTCTTGTCCAGGAGAGCTTAGTCTGTCTTTAAAGTGTATCAGTTTTGTTTTTATATGTATTCACGATAATTAAAGGTCACTGAGAAATAGCATGTGTTGATATTTACTTTGTAAAAGTGATAAAACTGTTGTTGCTGACAAACAGACGTACTCACATTCTTTTGTTAAGCTTGATATTTAAAAAAAAAACAGTCATTCATCCCTGTTTTCTTTGAAAGCGAGCTTCAATTTTGTGGCATAGAGGACTTATGCTTCTATTCCATTAGCTAGTTCCTCATTGATCAGTGATGTCATTTTATCTATGTGACACACAAAGGAAATTAATACAACTTTTTGTATGGGTGGCTTTACTTATTTGGGAAGATTGGAAAGTAGAAAAGAATGTAACCGTGTGACTTCTTTTAAATTTAGAACATTTTTCTCTTAAATATGAAAGCCCTCCCCAATCATATTTTATGTCTATTTAGAGACAATCAGTAAACCTTTCCTGCTGTTCCCCAGGTGAACAGTGCTTTGGTTCTGAGTTTATATTCCTTCACATATTTCTGAATTTTCCAATTCCCAGTTTCACACTGCTTCATATTTTCATGTTCTTACATGATTTTATTTTTTACATTAAGACTTCCAAAGTATGCTATTTTTAAATATATATGTAATTGATGTATAATTTATATATAATATATGCAATAAATAGGTATATAGAATGTACATATATGTATACATCCATACACACACACACACACACACACATATCTGTATTTTTTTTTTCAGAACATCTCCAGAGTCTTCATTCTCTGTATTTCAGGTGATGAAGGCCCCAGGCAGGAATGCATGACTCCATATAGTTCAAGCACAATATTACCTACCTTTGGCCTCAAACTCTGTAAATAGTTCAGGAGTGGATCTATTTCCAAGTTAGTCCAATTAAAATAAAATCCCTTTTGAATGCTACTGCCAACAAATACTTATTTTCTATTCAGCTTAAACCAGGGGAGATATATCCATTTTGCCTCCATGTGGAACCTGAGATTGCAGTCAACAGGGACGTGGGCAGAGAAAATGAGAGAAGCCAGCTTCTGAAGATGCCGAATGAGTCAGAAGCCAGCCAAATATTCCCTTGGCACTTGCAGTTACATAAGTCAATGAGAATAAACCTGTGTACGTTAAGTTTTCTGTCAACTGCATCTGAAAACAATGCAAAATGATAACAAACACCACCTTTGAAAACATCTAAGCGGAGGAAGTTAATTTGTTTGTTAATATCATCAAACATGATTCAATACTCAGAGTTATTCTTGGGACTGATTAAATGATCAGTCATGACATAGAAGTTTCAATGGTTTCAAAACACTATTAAACTATAAGGTATGTGATTTTTTTATTTACTTCTTAAAACTTCAGGACACTTTTTAGTCAAAAACCCATTGATTTTAAGATGCATCTCACATTCAGAGATGTTAAAAATGATAGAAACATTCAAATAATGGCCTTATTTGAAAACATATATATTATTTTTTCCTCTTTCTAACATATCATATGTAAATCTTGATAAGAGATTTGAGAAATATAAACTGATGCTGTCAGTAATGGGAGGACTAAATTTAGGCAATTGGATGCATAATGTTATAAACCTTGACTAGACTGCAGTGATATAGATTCCAAGGAACTCAAGAATAAATTAATCTTCTCCTGCAAGTTATTACTCCTCCCCACAAGATTCCAGAATCATATGAAATATTTAAGGGAAGTCAAACATTGATTTCATGTCAAGACTTGAGCCTGTATCATTTGGATCTAACTTAACAATCCAATAAATTAGTCGGAAATATGTTGAGGGCTTCTTTTTACTAAATGAACAAGAAAAAGTTTAGAAACAAAGAAGCATATAAGGTTAGCTCTACCTGTACTCTACCCCACAATCCCATACACATGAGCATGAGGACACATACCCATACAGACCCCAACACGCATTTTTGGATCTCTAGATTTACAGTGCCAAAAAAGCAAAAAGGTACATCCATCAGTGTCGAATGAAAAAGAGTGAAATGAAGCGGAGAATACGAAGATTATCTTCTTAAGGCACAGCAATTAAGGTTACTCTCCCATCCTTTAACAGACCATTCCTCAGCCTTATTATCAAAAGAAAAGAAGAGAGGGAGAAAAGAGGAGAGAGTTAGAAAGACTGGAAAAGAGAGTAAGAGAGAGAAAATGAATGAATTCCACACCTTCTTTCTTGGCAGATGGTCCTGTACAACTTCCTTTTCTAACCCCATGGGTGAAGGAAAAAGGGACCATGTGAGTTAGTATTTACAGTGGAAAGTCACAGTCCTTGGATATCAAACATTCTGAAAAGTAACCTGACCCTACTAGTCCTTTATTACTTGGAATGGAATACAGAAGAAGGTACTCCAAAGACAAAACAAAACAAAACCAACAACATCAAAAAACTTCCTCCTTCTGGAATTAAAGTCAGTGTACAGATTACCAACTTTGATCTACTATTTAACATATTTGATTTTAAAAGTATGAAAAATATGAAGCAGATATTATCACCAAATTAGGGTGGAAAACTAGTTTTAAAACCTCATGCAGTTTTCCAATTTTCTCATGTAAAGTGCAGATACAAGTGTTCACCTCAACATTTAGACTTTTTCATAAGTACTATTGGATTCTTATAGTTATTTGTTAGTTCTTCAGAGTTCAAGTTTTTGTATTAGTAAAACAGGAGGAGCAGTTTTTAGTTAGTCTTAGGATTTTTACCAAGGTCCAACATTTTAGACACTAAAACCCAGAACTCATGACAAGTAACTATTTGATATAACATATGAGGAATTTTCCAAGGATTATAAACAAGTTTTCCTCCCTTTTTGACATTACGTAGAATATATCAACATATCCAGCTCAATCTTACATGGTGTAACCACCCACATATCTGAAGCCTGAATTTATTTTAAATCTTTGTTGAGATAGAAAATTTACCCATGACACAAGCTTATTATATATTTCAAAGAGCTTTTGTCTATTTCACTTTATGTTTTGAGTAGCTCTTATTATAACGGCAGTTCAAATGCCATAAATATGATGTTTCACTTTAAAAAGTATTTTAAAGGGATTTGAAGGCTCATTTTGTCTATTTGGCAATTAATTACTTATGAACAAATTTAAAACCTGTTTTAGTGTCTTAGCTGCTAAAACAAGTCCCATACAATGGGTTAGTTTAACAATAGGAATTTATTGGCTCACGAATTCAGAGGCTAGAAGGTTTTTTTTGTTTGTTTGTTTGTTTTGTTTTTTTAATCTCCTGGTTCACTGGCAATCTTTGGGATACCTTGGCTTTTCTATCATGGAGCAATGAACATGGTGGTGTCTTCTTTCTCTTCCATCTTCTGGCTACTCCCACAGCATATCTTTCCTTGTCTAATTTCCTTTGCTTACAAGGACTTCACCCATACCATCATCAGTTGAGGTACCCCTTAACTAGTAACTTCTTCAAAGGTTCAATTTCCAAATGGGTTCACACCCACAGGATCAGGGGTTGGGACCTGAACAGGCCTTTTGTGGGGGATGTGATTTAATTCTCAATCGAACCTTTCAAATTTCACAAATTTTATGATACCTATGTGCAAAATTTTTCAGATTATGATTACTAATGATTAATATTACACATGTGAGGATATCACAGACATTCCATT
>PVKH010012224.1:0-17380 GCA_004027955.1 Chaetophractus vellerosus | reverse complement strand
AGGGAGTTTCTGAGTGTTCATCTTATTATAGTGTGTTATATCAGTGGGTGGAGGCCCACATAATGAATGGAAAGGTGGTGGACTCCCATCCTGGGAAGGCCTGCTATGTTCTCAAATAGAGGGACATGAGACTCTTGAGAGAATGGGTGGCAGACCAGTGTATTAAGCCCTCAGTGTTGTTGGAAGTAACTATGAATCTTGTCCTTCAAGGAGTGAGGCCTGGTGGTTGCCATGGGTCCCCAGGGAATGGGGAGGGAGGAACAGAACAAATGGAAAATGGGGCATTTTAGGAGTGACAGAAGTGTTCTACATGATCTTGCAATGTTGGATACAGGCTGTGTTAAATTTCATCAAAATTTGTGACAGCGTATGGCCCAAAATGTTAACCATAATGTAAATCATTGACTATGGTTAGTATATATGATTCAATATTTGTACATCAGTTGTAACAAATGAACCATTCACATATAAAATGTTATTAAAAAGGGAAGTGGGAAAAGGGAAAGATGTTGGGTATATGTGCATCCCCTGTATTCTGTACATGACTTTTCTGTAAACTAAAACTTATTTGAAGACAAAATGTAAAAACTAAGACACTGGGGGAATAAATGGAAGAAAAAGTCACTGTATATATGAGACAATAGATCTTACAATGTTGAAAGACAACATGTCAAAAAAATTAAAATATTTTTTCATTATTTTTTATTAACCCAAAATATTTTAATTTTTATTCATTTTTAAAATTTTTAAAACTATCATTATCATTTCATTTTCTTATTAATTGTAATTGACTATTTTATTGGCTTTATTTTTTAATAAGTTTTGGATCACAGAAGGGTTACAACTATGGCAAGGGAGGGTGCAGGGTGTCAGTGATGGGAGATACATGGGAATAAATTGACCTGACCATACATATAAAGCATATAAATCTGTTCAAATGTTCAAGGGGCATTGTCACAGTGATTGGAGATTCACACAATAACTGAAAGAATATCAAATTCCCATTATGGAGAGCTCTGCCACATTCTCTAATGAAGCAGTAAGAATCCCTCAAGTACAGGGGCAATCATTAATGAAAGAGGATGGTCCAATGGTGGGCCCTTGATATTGCTGACTGTGCTTATAAACCATTACTCTTGAATTTGAAACTTAGCCTAGAATTATATGGTGCCTAAGAGTTACCTCCTGAAAGCCTCCTCATTGCTCATATGTGGCCTCTCCCTAAGCTGAACTCAGTATAAAAATGCAATAACTTTTCCCAGTTTAGGACATGACTCCTGGGGATGAGCCTCTGTGGCAATGCAACTGTCAAAAGACCTTGACCAAAAGGGGCAAAAGATAAAGACAAAAGAGTTTATATGGCTAAGAGACTTCAAAGTGAGTTGGGAGGTCATTCCAGAGGTTACGCTTATGCACGTCTCAGGAGGATCTCATTGACAGACAAGATAGATATTACCCCAATATTGGGGCTCCTGAAGGCTCTGGAGATATCTAGACACTATAGTCAGGGCAGATAGCTCAGGAGTTTGGTGCCTTGCCAGTGAGCCCTACTTTGGAATTTATGCTCCTCAGGGTGACACAGTTGGACTCAGTTGTGGTTTCCCTACACATGGCTCAACTATCCTTTATATTTGAACCTATAATTAGTACTAAAGTTGGTAATTATACATTAATGAGACTTTAATCTTTGGGATGCCCAGTGCCAGCTGGGCTTTGAATCTCAACTGAGTTGCCACACCTACTCTTCAGTTCATTGGATTCAAGAAGGACAACTTAACTAGGAGGAGATGATGGACAACCACCATACCAAGGAACCAAGAGAGTCTATGATTTCAAGTGAGAGTCCTATCCATCTGCCATGTGGGATCTAAGCCCCCTCTCAGTTATAGGTGAACTATTCATCACCATCCCAGAGTCCTCAGGATTGGGGAATGGACTATGGACTAAAGTAGTCTTAATGGTATTCTACTATAGGCTTATTGTGATTCTACCAATTGATGTGAAGTCTGTGGCCGCTGGAGGTTCTGAGGGCAGGGAGAGAGTAAAACAAGTGTAATATGGAGGCATTTTTGGGATTTGAGAGTTGTCCTGAATGACATTGGAATGATGGATACAGACCATTATATATCTTGCCATAGCCTACAGAATTGTGTGGCAGAGAGTGCAAACTACAATATAAATTATAATCCATGTGTAGTGGCAATGCTCCAATCTGTGTTCATCAATTACAATTAATGTACCACACTAATGATGGATGTTATTAATGTGGGAACATGGGGGAGGTGTGGGAGCAGGGCATATGGGAATCCCCTATTTTTTTATATAACATCTATGTAATCTAAGTATCTTTATATATATAAAGCTTATTACAAAGCTATAGCAGTCAAAACACCATGGTACTGGCACAAGGGTAGGTAACATTTTAGTTTGCTAAATCTACAGGGAGCAAAATACCAGAAATGGGTTGGCTTTTATAATGGGAATTTATTAGGGGAAAATCTTACAGTTCTCAGGCTGTGACAATGTCCATATCAAAGCATCATCAGAGATGCTATCTCACCAAAGGTCAGAGTCTGATAATCCTGGACTCCTGTCACATGGCAAAGGAAAATGGTGGCTGATCTCTGATTTCTTCTCCAGGTTCACTTTCTCTGAAAACTTGGCTGTGGGTGATCAGGCATATGCCTCATCTCTTCCGGGGACTCGTCTCTTCAACTTCAGGCTGCTTCACTGATTCCAGCCTCCTGCCTCTCTCTTGGCCTCTCCAGCTTCTCTGTCTTTCTGCCTCTGTAGGCCATCCTGGACTCCTTTCTCATGTGGCATGGTAAAAATGTCAGTGGCTCTCTGTCTGTGCCTGCTTTCAGTTCTCTGCTTATATAAGACTCTAACAACAGGACCTAAAGTCAACCAGAATCATGCTTTACTGATGTAGTCCAATCAAAGACCCTAAACTGATCTAATTAAAAGCAATCTAATTAAAAGTTCCCTTAAGTGAATGTAATGCATTCAAAGAATTTCACACCCACAGGTATGTTTTAGTTCTAAGAACACAATCTTTTCTGGGATTCATAAATCTTCAAACCATCACAGATGTATAGACCAATGAAATTGGATCGAGAGTTCAGATATACACCCTCACATCTCTGGCCAATAAATTTTTGAAAATGCTGTCACATTCACTCAATTGAGAAAGAATAGCCTCTTCAAAAAATGCTGCTGAGAGAACTGGATATCCATATGCAAAAAAATGAAGGAGGGTTCCTATTACATACCTTTCACAAAAACTTAGTGTGACTGGATCAAAGACCTAAACATAAGAAGCAGAACTATAAAACTTCTAGAAAAAATGTAGGGAAGCATCTTCAAGATTTTATGTTAGGCAATGGTTTCTTAAAATTTACACCCAAAGTACAAGCAACAAAAGAAAAAAATAGATAAATTGATATCTTTTACGTATCAAGGGTATTTTGACATGAATGTGAAAAGACAGACTAATCAATAGGAGAAAGTATTTGGAAACCACATATCCAATAAGGGTCTAATATCCAAAATATATAAAGAAATCTTATAACACAACAATAAGAAGAGACAAACAGCCCAATTTAAAAATTAACAATTGTCTTTAATAGACATTTATCCAAAGAGAATATACAAATGGCTAAAAAGCATATGAAAATATGCTCAACATCATTAGCTATTAGGTAAATGCACCATGCAAATCAAAACCACAAAGAGATATCATTTCCCACCTAATAGAATGTCTACTATTTAAAAAAAAAAAACAGAAAATTACAACTGTTGGAGAGGATTTGGAGAAATAGGAACCCTCATTTATTTCTTCTAGGAACATAAAATGGCACAGGTGCTGTGTATATGTATTTCCTCACTTACTAAGTATAGAATTACCACATGACCTGCAATCCCTCTACTAGGTATATAGCCCCTCAAAATTGAAAACAGGCATTCAAACATATATTTACACACCAATGTTCATAGAGGCATTATTCACAATTACCAAAAGATAGAAGCAATCCAAGTGTTCCTCAACTGATAAATGGTTAAACAAAATGTGATATATACATACAATGGGATATTATTCAGAATTAAAAATGAATGAAATTCTGGCACATGTGACTACATAGATGAACACTGATGTTATTATGTTGAGTGAAATAAGCCAAGCACAAAATGACATTGTAGGATCTCACTGATATGAAATTACAATAAGGAAACTCATATAGTTAGAATGTAGAGTGTAAGTTACCAGGGGCTGAGCTGGGAGTAGGGAATGGGGGAGAAATGCTTAATTAGTACAGAATATATACTTAGCTATATTGCAAAATTTTGGAAATGGATGGTGGTAATGGTAGCATAACACTGTGAGTACAATTAACAGCACTGAATTGTATATGAGGATGTGGTTAAATTGGGAAAATTTAGGTGGAATATATGTTACTAGAATAAAAATTAAAAGATAAAACATAGGCATGTACAACACAGTGAACCCTATTGTAAATTATGCACTATAGTTAATAGTACAATTATAAATGTCCAAGAAGCATAGTCAAATTGTTTTTTCCCTAAATATAAAATGGCTTAGAGATCTTTCAATGCAAATAGTGAAAGGATTATAAACCAGAACCATTATCACAACACAGATGAAAAAATATTTAAGATTTCAAATCCATTCTTAATATACTTCTTATTAAAGTAGATATTTTATTTAGTAAAATAGAACATAAGTTTACCAGACCAACAATTAATGCTACACATGGTAGTGGCACATTAGAAGAATTCTAAACAAATTTAGGAATAGGGAAAAAATTAGCAGGATCAACACTATTATTTTACTGAATTCCTTTGCTCTAACTTGTATGACAGGAAAATTAAATAAAGATAAATAAATAAAACATTTGGGGAGGAAAGGTTATTTTGAACAGATCATGAATTTGCCAACCTGGAACACACAAAGCAATAGCTTGTGAAAGATTTTAGAATTAATAAAGTAAATTATTAATCACAATTACAAAATAAATATACATAGATTAACAAGTAGTCTACCATATTTGTTTTTGATTGCTGCATAATAAACTACACCAAAATTTAGCAGTTTGAAATAAAAAAAATACCTTAATTTCTGTGTCTGAAATATGAGAGTTGTTTACCTGCAATATTCTAGCTCATGGTCTCTAATAAGGTAGTAGTTAAGCTGTCAGTTGAGTCCACAACCAATTCAAGACTCAACTAGGGTTGAAGGGTCTGCTTCCAAATCACTATTGTGGGTGTCGTGAAGCTTCAGAGCCTCATGAGCTTTGAGCTTTTGCATAGAGATAGAGAAAGAAAGAGACAGACAGAGACCCAAAGATGGAAACCATAGACTCTCATAATATAATCTCAGAATGAGATACCATATGGAATTGGAAAATAATGGAATAGAAATGTTTCCTCTGCCATATGCCATTGGTCACACAGATCAACCCTAGTAAATGAGACGGGCACTACACAAGAACATAAGTAGCAGGAATTAGGGATCATTGTTATACATCTTGGAAGCTGTAAAGATGACAGTCAGGGCACAAAATTACACACACAGACATACACATACATTTAAGCATACAATTCAGGCACAAAGGAAATGGATAAGTGTGCTAGAGGTGTATTTACTATAATCTATTCCTGCACTGTATAGTAGCTACTACCTGCATGAGACTAATTTTTAAATTTGAATTAAGTAAAGTAGAATTTTAAAAGTCACTCACTCACACTAGCTACAATTCAAGTGCTAAAAAGCCACATACAACTAATGGTTACTGTATTGATGATCATAGAACTAGAGAACATTATATTAATTGTAATTTATAAAATTCATCTCATTCATGAGGGATGGAGAGAAAGAACTTCCAAATACCAAATGACACAAGCTTATGTAAAATATTTTTGCATTTAAAAATATTAAAAAAGGATGGCAAAAAGCAAAGTCATGCTCACATTTTTGTTTAATAGAACAGAGCTTAGACAATGAAAGATTTTCTGCACCCCCCCCCCAAAATGAAGAGAAAACTAATTTGAATAGGTGGGTTCTTGGTTTAAACAGAAAAAAATCACTTTAACAATTTCACCCAGAATCCAAATGAAAAGTTAGATTCAACAGCTTACTATATTGGTATTATATAAAGTAAATATCCAAATAATGAAGATGCATTTTTATTTCTCCTCATGGAGTTACAGGATCATTTATACACATGAAATTGAACTTTCTGCTTAAAATATTAGGCAAAGATTCTTTTTTGAGCATTTTATCTGATCAACAATCTTCATTTTTCTAGTGTCCATTTGTGATAAAGGGAAATTATAGGCTTTACTGATAGAACAACACATTATCAATGTGCTTTTACATCAAAATTATCCTTATATTTTGTCAGGGTCACTGTCTACATAAACTTATTTTAATACCCTAAAATTCAAGAATATGAAAAGATCTTACTTGTTGTCATATGAATTTAAATTGACTGTTTCCAAAACTCACCCCATTTGAAATTAACAAAATAAAATCATGCATCTGATGCTTCCCAAGGAGGTATGCACATGAGGTTGATAGAATAATACTCAGATAAACAGGCCAATTTCTTTTCTTTTCTGAACCAGGTTTTATATGAAGAAAACAATTTCACATACATCATTTATGCTTGAATTTTTTAGGACTTTTAGTGAAGAAGATGCTATATAGCAGAGTGGAAAGAGGTAGGATAAGATTTAGACTTCCGTGCATGTGCCTTCCAAAATGGCAGGGACTATGACCCCCCATGAGGGACTGAAATCTCATGAAGTAGCCCAGAACTCAGAGTAGGATAAACACACAAAAGTGTTTTTGAATTAACATTGAATTAGGCCATGTAATCTTGGGCAAGATGATCTTTATGAGTATTCCTTTATCTTTTATAAAAAATGTGATGTTAATACTCACTTGTTCTGAAAATTTAATTATAATTGGCACACATGTGATGGCTGCCAAAAGGCTTGCACAGTAAATTGAATTATTTATGTTTGTATTTGAAACATTTTTCCCATATGTGGAAATAATTAATTTTCTCTTGTCAAAAAGATATTAGGCATCAGCAAGCTGGGGTCAGTCATATTTGTTGGAGAAAAGGGAAAAATCTTTCTTTTGGGGTTGAAATTACATCCAGCATATAGATAAACAGAGGTAAAGATATCTTTACTGATGGTGTCAATATCTGCCTTGCTTTCATTCACCCCAGCTAAGAACTCCTGGGTAAATCTGATGAAAATTTGATAAATCCCGTTTTTACAAAGCAAGAAACTAAATATTGATAAAATTTTAGGTTCCATAACTCTTTATACTTGGGCTTTGACTCCTACTCTATAATTTAGAATCTCTGTGATTTTGCCAAAATTCACTCTTTCTAAATTTTACTTCTTTTAATCTCTAAAATAAGGGTAATGTTCCTACTTATCTTACAGGATAATTGTGAGAAGTAAATGAAAAAAATATTCATGATACTTAGCCAGATACATTGCCCATATTCACAATCAATTAATTATTATAATGATTATTATTTTACTGGAATAATTTCCATACAAAATCTTAACCTTGAAAAGGTCTATATCTGTGATCAACAAACTGACTTTCAGAGCTCACCTGTTTTCACCTTTGGACTTCAATGATAGATTGGGCCACATTTTTTGACAATTACTAATTAAAATCTCTTTATTGTGTTACCTTTTACATTAGCACATTTTATTTTCCATTTTAATTTTGTACTATAGCCACAAGCTCTCTTAAATTTGAATAGAACATATGCACTTTTAAACCTTACAGAGTAAAGTAATTGTTAAAACATGTAAATCATGCTTCCAAGTTTGAGAGCTTTACTTATACTGATATAAATAATTTTAGAAACTGCATCTTACACTTAGCTGCTGCTAAGCTTTGTGTACTTTTAGACTTAAATAAAAGTCATGTTTTTTCTATGGCAGTGACCATAATTAAGGTGATTCTTTAACAATAAAAAGTCACTTTTACTGCAGTGGGAAATAACTGAAAAGAAATATCCCATCCCTGAAAACTAAGACAAACAACTATCAAGCTCTTGTAGTAAGGTTTCTATATGTCAATTAATATAATAGATTCAACTAGGTTTAACTTAGAAATAGTTCTGATGTTGGAGCAAAAGCGGATAAAACATTTCTATTCCATTATTTTCCAATTCCATAATTTTTGAATCTCAAAAAGTTCAAAATTAATTTTAATGACAAATTATTGATTGAACATCTACCCTGGGAGCCAGAAAAGTAGGAAAGAAAAGAATATCAGCTTTGGAATAATTCTCCAATGTATTAGTCCTGTAATTCTTGGCAAGATTTCATATTTCTTTGACTCTAACTTTCCTCTGATGTAAGATATGGAAAAATCCCAATTTATCCTAATGATTGTGGAATTAAATCAGATAGTGTATGTACAATGCCTGGCACATGAATTGAAATAATTCTCTCTACCTCATTTTGCCATTATTTAATATTTTTGTTAGCTAAGCATTTTTCCAGTGCTGTAGATAAAAAATACATTAATGAAATTTTTTCCAAACCAAATTTTATCTATTAATGCAGAATTTACCCATCTACTTTAACTCAAAAAAAAGTCTCTTTTCACACTTCCATTAATCTCTGCCCTGCATTTTATGTAGTTCAATGTTTATCTATCTCTATCATGAGTATAATTCGATTCTTGAGAACAGGAGTCTATCTTATTCTCTGAGAACTCCATACCTGCGGCACCCCTTTGCCACTTTATAGGACAAGCACAGGATCTTATATATGCCACAGGCACAAGTAAATTTACAAAGAAGAGAAGGACAGAGAGAGTAGAATAGTAAATGAAGGCATGAAAAGAAAAGGAGTGGTATGGAATAAAAGGAAATGAAAAGAAATGAAGACGTTACAATTGGAATAATCATGTGTTTCAGTTTCCTAGGCTGTGCAAAGCAAATACTATGAAATGTGCTAGCTTAAACAATGGTAATTTATTCACTCATCATTTTGAGGCCTGGAAAATGTCCAAATCAAGACATCATGAGAGTAATGCTTTTCTAGTAGTGATTCTTGGCTCCTCTGTCACATGGCAAGGCAAATGGCAGTGTTTGCTGGTCTCCCCTTCTCTTCAAGACTTCATTGATTTCAGCTTCTTTCTTCTGTGGCTGCTTCCTTTGTCTGAATTTCATTCTAGTATAAAGGTCTCCAGTAATAGGATTAAGACCTATCTTGGTTTGGGGGGGGGGGTCACCGCTTAATTGAAGTAACCTCATTTAAAAGGTCCTGCTTACAATGGGTTCACACTCACAGAAATTGACTAGATTTAATAACATATTTTTCTGGAATACATACAGTTTCAAACAACCACATTATGCAACATATAATATAGGCTAAGGAAGAAATAAGTTCTCCACATAGAAAAAGAAAGCTTGGAGCTTCTTCCTTTACCTTTTTTTTTCTTTTTATCTGTAACAGTTTGAAGCTTTTGTGGACCCCAGAAAACACTATTCTTAAAGCTAATCCATTCTTATGTATTTAAACCTATGTAGGTGGGACATTTTAAATTACTTCATTTAAGGGACTTTGATTAGACTGTGTGACACATGGTGGGTCTTAGTCTTCTTATAGAAGTCCTTTATAAATGGAGCAATAAAAAGGCACAGACTCAGCAAAAAAAGCTGCAGAGACAGAAAAGAACCCAGAAGCTTTAATCAACAGAACACAGAAGCTGAGAGAAAGTCAGTTCAGCCAGCTGCCAAAAGCAACGAGGTCTGGAGGAGAGGGAAGAGATGAGGAGATGTCAACATGTGCCTGATTGTCCATAGCTGCAGCTCAGAGAAAATCATCTTTACTGATGCTGCCATTTGCCCTGATCACTCACAACTGTAGCTTGGGATGCATACTAGTCAGCCAAAGGGGTGCTGATGCAAAATGCCAGAAATCTGTTAGCTTTTATAAAGGGTATTTACTTGGGGTAGAAGCTCACAGTCACAAGGCCATAAAGCAAAAATTACTTCCCTCACCAAATTCTGTTGCCGACGACATCTGCAAGGCTTTAGGCTTCCTCTTCCTCTTAAGGCTCCATGGTTCCAGCTTCTTCCAATATCAGCTGTAGGTGGGGATAAGCCTCATCTCTCTTCCCAGGCATCTGCCATGTCTAGTGGAGCCTTCTCTTCTCACGTATCTGCTTCTCTGTGTATTTACTTCCTGGGGCTACAGCATTAAAACTCCAACCTACTCCTCTGCCTTGTCGTTTTCTCTGTTAAGTCCCTGCCCAGCAAGGGGGGCTGATTTAGCCCAATCAAAGCATTAATCATTATTTAATCAAATAAAAGTGAAACCTTGGAGTCTAATACAATCTAATATGCGGGGAAGAACAGACCAGTTTACAAACATAATCCAATATCTATTTTTGGAATTCATAAATAATGCCAAACTGCTACAGGATGAAAGAATCTGCTAAGGATGCCTTAATCTGGACAATTTCACAGTCTCAGAACTGTAAGTAAGCTTTTACTCTAATAAATCCCCATGGTTAAAGCTAACCCATCTCTGGGATATTGCTCCTGGCAGCTTTTAGCAAAAAAACCCAAACAAACAGAAAATGGTAACTAGAGTGGAGTGTGCACTTCTATGCAAATACCAAAAATGTTGGAATGATTTTATAAATGGGTAAGGGGAAGATTCAGGAAGAATTGTGAGATGCTTGGTAGAAAATGTCTAGATTGCTTTGAAGAGATGGTTGGTAAGAATGAAGCCTTAGACAGAAATGATGAATGAGTTATTGCAAACTGGAAGAAAGGTGACCCTTGTTTTAATGTGACAGAGAACTTAGCAAAGTTGGCTTCTGATATTGGAAGGAAACAAAATTTGAAAGTGACAAGCTTGGATATTCAGCTGAGAAATTTCCAAAATAAATGTGGGAAGTGGGGGCTGGCTTCTCCTTGGCACTTAGAGCAAAATGTGAAAGGAAGGGGATAAGCTAAGAACTAAACTCCTGGGCATAACAAAACCAGAAATTATTAGTTTTTGGAAATCTGAGCTCCAGGAAAGCAAGTCTGCCAGAGAACAGTGCCCCATGTGAGGATTTAGCTGAACTTGGAACCAGCTAGTTATTTCAGTATAACTCAAGATTGGAAATGCAATTATCCAGAAACAATCTGTGGAAAGTTTGACTGTCTGATGGCTTGGACTCCTGTGTGCTACACACAGAATGTACCAGTTATTTTTGCAAGATCTCTATAAACAGAACCATTGCCAGCCTGGACTGAAAGGGACAGAGAAGGGAGGAATTGAAGGAAAAATTGCTTCAAAGGCAGTACCAGGGAAGTTGAGGTCTGGACTAAATACATCTTCTCAGGTCCAGAATGTGAAACCACTGTGTGAGTGAAAGGGGTAAGTATGTCCCAGAGCTTGGAGAGGGTGGACTTTCTGCCCCATTGTTCAGGGAGAGGGTTACCATCCCAGGCTTCAGAGAGGGTGGAACACAATGCTCCAAGATTGGGGAGAGTTTGGTCACTACCTCCCCATTCAGATGTGGTTAAGCCTATACCCCGGAGATTGGGGAGAGAGTGGCTGTCACCCCAGTGTTCTCAGTGGGTGGTGCCTGGATATTGGCTGCCACCCCAATGCTTTTTGAGTGTGGGACTGAGAACATGGCCACTGGGCAACCCCTTAGAAAGGGTGGAACTGCTGCACCCTCAGCCCTGTGGATGGTGGTTCAAAAACCATGGTTCTGGAGATGTCTCTCAGACTTTGAAATCTAATGGAGCATGCCCTGCAGGTTTGTGCAAATATTTGGGACCCAAGAACCCTGTTTTCCTTCCAAATTATCCCTATGGTAATAGGAATGTTTATTCTATGACAGCCCCTCCTTTATATATTGGAAGTGGATGACTGGTATTCTAAAGTCCCACAGATTCAGAGATAGTGGGGAATTTTTGCTGCAGGATAGGCTATATCCCCATAATCGATTTTGATGTGATTTTGTACTTAGCATTGTTACTGAAATGATTTAAGGCTTTTGAAATATTGTGATGGAATGAATGTATTTTGCATGTGGAAATAACATGTATTTCTGGGGTCCAGTGGGTGGAATGTAGCAGTTTGAAGCTTTTGTGCACCCCAGAAAATTCTGTTCTTTTATCTAAATTATTGTTGTGCAAGTAAAGCTATTATAGGTTGGACCTTTTGGTTAAATCACTTCAGTTAAGTTCCTTTGAATAGATTATGTGACCTAGGGTGAGTCTTAATCCTCTTAGTGGAGTCCTTTATAAACAGAGCAATAAAAGCTGCAGACACTGAAAAAAAGCTGCAGAGACAGAGATGAACTCAGAAGGTAAAATCAATGGAACACAGAAGCCAAGAGCAAGCCACTTTAGCCAGAAGATGAAAACAACAAAGCCAGGAGAAGAGGGGAATGATGAGCAGACACCACCATGTGCCTGATTGTCTATATCTGAAGCTCAGTGAGAAACCATGTCCTGATGATTCCTTGATTTAGATACTTTCACAGCCTCAGAACTGTAAGCTTTTAACCTAATCAATCCCCATTATAAAAGCCAACATTTTTCTGGTATATTGCTCCCAGCAGCTATTAGAAAACTAAAACATCTATTTATCCTTAGCAAGACTCAACTAATTCTTAAAAGTAAAAGGAGTTTTGGCCCACACAACTGACCCAATTTATTCCTTTAAATAAGCTCTGCTTAGGAAGAAAAAGTTTTTATTTGAACATGACAGTTTAAATGATCATGTTTCAAACATATGACGTAAACTAAAGCTGAAAAGGTATGTCACACTAAAATGATTATTATATAACATATATTTTCTTCATTTATGCTTTGGACTTATTTGATTATTTTTCATTTTTGTATTTGGTTAGTGGCATGATAGATACTTTGTCAGTAGACTCTAGTCTTGGGTTTCCAAGGGTAACCCTTACTTCCTTGCTAATTGCCCCCTGATTTGTTTTTATATCCTAGCTTCTTTATATGATTCAGGTTGTCCCCAGTCCCAACCATAGAAAATGAATACTAATTATTTTATATCAGTAATGAAAATTCCAATTTCCCCTTGCCAATGATTAAATTAGGAAGCTAATGTAACACGATTCTGGCCAATGAGACATTGAAGAATTTTTCTGTGATTTTAGGAAATATATATTTAGTTATTAAAAAGAGGGCAAGAAGAAAAGATTGTTTCTTTTTTGCCTCTGGGTATTAGTGGACACACTTGTGATGCTTAAAGCTGTGGCAAAAATCAAAAGGCCCAAGACAGGAATGAACAAACTTACTGAGGCTGACAGGCTATAAAGATGGGAAAGAACGTGGGTTCTGGAGTACATTATTGCAATGTGAATTCACCAGCAGGACTTCTTATTATATGAGATAATAAACACTTATTATTTAATCATTTTGATTTTGAGTTTTTAGTTGGCTGTAAGAAAATCACCTTACATAACATAGATGATATCTATGAAGACAACTTAAAGTTATGTTTTCTAGTAAATACTGGAACGGAGATGGGAAAATGAATTAGCACTGGTTACTTTCTGAAAATATTTTCTAAATTGGAATATTATCTCTTACGTGAATTTGTTTGGTTTTTCTAGTTTCTTGAATCTCATTTTCATCCCATCCTTTGTTATTTTCTGCTGTGAATTTTTTATTCTGTAGAACTCCATGAATATTAATCTTTTATAAAGTGAGCAATTTATAACAGCAGAAAGGAAATTGTATTTTGTTCACTATTTAATACAATTTTAATAAAACATACTGAGGTATTTTCTGGGAATAATTAGCTTTAAGAAATCATATTTTGATTCTTGTAAATTTTGCATTAAAGAAATATTCTACCTGTAACTGCCTCATGAAAGTATCAATTAATTTAAGATAATTTTAAAGCTACTTAAAAAAAAATCTATTAAACCATAAATGAACCCAGTCTTTAATATCATTGCATTCTCTAGCTATAAAATATCATCAGGGAGTTGCTGTAAAGAAGTGTCAAGAAATATGATTATGCTTTAATTTATGCTTAGATTACTAAAGCAGTACATACATATAAAAATATATTAAAACACCTGGCCTACAAAATATAACATAATTTCAAAGCTAAGAAAGGAAATTAGGAAATAACATATGCTTGGCCAGACCCTCATTAGATTCAAATAAGATACATTTTTAAATTTTACTGTGATTTAGTAGATATACATGATCAATTTCACTAGTGATCTAAATAAATGCATCCCTAATCTGAAAGTAATTGACATTCAGTGTTTAGAATTTAATTGTAATGCTTATTTTAATAGACAATTTTAGTGAAGGCATAGGGTCATTTGTAGCAATCAGGAATCAGAAGAAAAATGATAGGAAATTAATGCTTAGAGTTTTCACACTTTGAAAGGGAATGACCCCAACCTGTTTTATTGGGTTTGAATGAAAAAGTAATGGAAGGCTGCGACTAAATTTAAATGCTACTTATATGCATGAAAAATAGGTCTTGTGAGTATTTACCCCAATTATAAATTTTAACATTCAAAGATATACCTGGAAATAATATTTCAGAAGTAAACTATAAATGTCCCTTTTTACTATTTCCTAAAATGAATTCATTTTATTTTATAATGTATATTCAATGAAGATTGAATGCTACACTACCCAACAACAGTGATTTCTTTTTGAAAGACCTGTTGGTTTACAAGTTGAAATATAGACTTTTATTTTGTGATGCCTTATTAGTAAAACGACAAATAAACTCACCTCATTTTTGAAAATTCACATTTTTAATACCTGTATGAGAGTTGGAGTTATAGCAATCAAATTTATCACATATCATGCAAAAAGTATATTTATACATATAATATGAGGCAGGTGACTGAGGATGACAAAGATTGCTGTATTATCTTTCCTTTGCTACTATAAGCTTGACTTTAGCTGTGTAAAAGATAAAATTATGTAAAATTAACCATATAAAATTTAAAAATTAAGAATTCAAAGAATATCAAGTTATGTAATGTTTTGAATGTGAACTTATATTTTCTTAATGACTTGATGCAATGTGAGCAATATTTCTCTGTAAAATGCCCATTCCCTCCCCACATTTTCATTTTGGAACCTAAAAGTCTCTGACTCTTAGATCAAATTTCTTCATGGTTCAAAAGGAAAATGAACTCTTCCTTTCCTGTCCCTCCCCCTCACTCACATAGACACACCCTAAGTTTTTATTTTCTTTCAAAATTACAGATCTTAGAGGTAAACTGCTGCCAAATGGGGTGAAACTTAGATGTTAGTCATTCTTTCCCACTGCATTGCTGTGGTAACAGAACCTCATCTAAATACTACTGTTTATGAGAGCCATCTGTGAAAGCTCCTTGTAATGAGAGAATACACAGTTACACCTGTGCCAGGGATAAATTTGGAGAACATTTTTCCTGAGAAGACAGATTCACTAAAGTTAGCTGAAGAGACAATCAGCTCTGAAATTCTCAACCTGTTCCAAAATATTACAAGATGAAGTCAGAAACATCTGCATATTTGGGGGTCACTTTTCCTTGTGGTTTCATTGGAGATTGTACAATAAGGAGGATATAGTCACATTATTTCCCTCACAGCAATCAGTCCTTTGTACTGTTCCTTGGGAAGCAGGTGGTGGAATATTCTTACAGAAGCATGCAGGCAACTCTCTGCATTCTGTGTTTTAACTGCTGCTGAATTGGTTGACAACAGTCTCATCCTAGCAGCTGTCTGCAATTTATCCTGTGACAATAGTAACTATAATGTTTTCCAAGTTGTTCCTAGGTACATCTTGTGAGTGTAGGGGAATCCAACACCTTAACAAAATGAACTTCTCTGATTAACAAGCTTCAGAATGGATGCCTTGGCACTTGCTTATTGCATAATAGTAGTATAATACTATACCTTCTAAGAATACCTTAAACTAGTTTAATCTCATATCAACTCAAATGCATTTTAAGATGTGGCATAGCTGTGGTCACAAGGATAACAATTGAACTGAGCTTAAAATCAGTGCTAGCTCTTCTGTTCCTACTCTCTTCCCTCAATACCATATTGCCTTTGGCAGAAAGAATATAGCTCCATGGGAATCATAGAAGCAGAGAGAATGATTTAGAAGAAGACCAAAGAGGGAGGCCAAAACTTCTGGTTCAACATAAAGACATGTTTTGCCTGTGTTCCAATAATTCATGCAATGACAGAACCCTGAAAGATTATTTGGAATGCAAGAACACCAAATAATTTCTTCTTCACAGTTTGTTTAGATGTAAGGCTGTCAAGTAAAATATGGGAAGTCCAGTTATATTTGAATTTCATATAAATAGTGAATAATTTAATAAACATGTATACATACATATTTATACTAAGTAATTTACTTACATACATATACTAAAAATTATTTGTTGTTTATATGAAATTAAAATTGTGTGGTCATCTTGTGGGTTTTTTTGTTGTTTTTTTTCAAAGATTTAGTTTTTATTTATTACATATCCCCCGCTTTCTGCTTGTTCTTGCTGTGTTCATTTTTGCATTCTTCTCTGTCTGCTTGTCTCCCCCCACTGCAGTGACCCTTCCAGTCAGCTCACTGCGTGGCGGCCTGCCTGCTTGCAGCAGCTTGCCCTGCTCGTGGTGGCCTGCCTGCTCGCGGTGGCTTGCCCTGTTCCTGGGGGGCTTGCCCTGCTTGTGGTGGCTTGCCCTGCCCACAGAGGCCCCGGGAACTGAACCCAGGGCCTTTTATGTGGTAAACCAGTGTCCTACCAATTGGGGTACAGCTGGCCCCCCACTTGTGTTTTTATTTGCTTAGTGTGACAACCCTGGTTAGATGGTAATTTTATCAGACATTGTTGGTTCCATAGTACATAACAATCACCCCTTTTTCTTCCAATTGTTTGATCATTCCTAAAACTTTACTCTGTTTAGACTAAGTGGGTCATGGTAATTTTGTTTCCTTCTCCAATCATAGTCATAGGTGAGTCATATGACCCAGCCAACAATACATAGGACCTTCTAAGTAGAAATTTTCTTCCTTATTAAGGGGGTTGGGAGGGGAGGGGAGAGTGAGAATAGTTGTTTCTATGGAACCTAGATTGACCTCCCCCAACTGCTATCCCCACCCAGTCTCCCAATCAGGAATTTACTGGGTAGCTGTGCTAATGACATGAAGAACACCGAGCATGAGAGATCAATGTTTATTATTGCTCACATCTACCAGGGCTCATACCGCCAGGGAAGAGAGACTTCATCAGGCAGATGCTAGTGGTGACAAGGTAATTGGAAAAGCAGCAGGATTACAAAAGCAAAAGGACTCAGGTACT
>PVKH010012223.1:0-17380 GCA_004027955.1 Chaetophractus vellerosus | reverse complement strand
TGGGATATAAACCCCCTCTCACTTGTTGGTGGAGGGGACATCACCATCCCAGACTCCTTGGGATTGGGGGAATAACTATGGACTAGAATGGACTTGTTGGTTTCCTCCTATAGACTTGTGATATATGCAATGGAAGAAATTACAAAATTATGTGGAGCCATGGTCACTGGACACCTTGGGAGCAGGGTGAGGTAAGAGCAATTGTAATGCAGGGTTTTTTTTTTGGGGGGGTGGAACTGGGAATAGTCGTGGGTGATGCTGCAATGGAAGATGTAGGCCATTTTATATAATCATGTATCATTTGGAACTGTACGGGAGAGGGTCAGAGGGTCGTCTACAGTCTGAACTGTGATCTATGCTTGATGGTAAAGCCCCAAAATGTGTATATCTATCACAGGCATTATGCCACACTGAGGGATGTGTATGTGGGGGGTTGTCAGATTTGTGGGGGGGGTGGCATATGGGTACTCCTGGAATCTCTGTGTAACATTTATGTAATAGATATATCCTAAAATATATATAGATATATAAAAAAGAAATAAAAAATTAAAAAAAAGAAATGCTGCTGATTTTTCAGCATTGATCTTATAGCCTGCAACATCACTAAACTACTTTATAAGTTTTAAAACCTTTTTCGTAGATTTTTCAGGGCTTTCTAAGTACAGGACCATCTCGTCTACAAATAGTGAAATTTTCACTTCTTCCTTTCCAATTTGCATGCCTTTTTTATCTTTTTCTTTCCTCAGTGCTCGAGCAAGTACTTTTAGGACAATGTTAAATAAGAGTGGTGATAGTGGGCATCCTTGTCTTTTGCCTGATCTTAGAGGGAAGACTCTTAGGATTTCCCCTTTGAAAATGATGTTAGCTTTTGTTTTTTCATATACACCTTTTATCATGTTCAGAAAGTGTCCTTCTATTCCTATCTTAGCAGTGTTTTTTTATCAGGAAAGGGTGTTGTATATTGTCCAATGCTTTTTCTGCACCTATATAGATGAACGTGTGATTTTTTTTCTTTCAATATGTTTATGTGGTGTATTACATTGATTGATGTTCTTATGTTGAACCATTCTTGCATACCCGAGATAAAACCCACTTGGTCATGGTGTATAATGCATTTGATATTTTGTTGAATGTGATTAGCAAGTATTTTGTTGTGGGTTTTAGCATCCACATTCATTAGAGAAATTGATCTGTAATTTTCCTTTCTTGTGGTATCTTTGTTTGGGTTTGGTATTAAGGTAATGTTTGCATCATAGAATGAGTTAGGAAATGTTCCTTCTCTTTCTATTTTTTGGAAGAGCTTCAGCAGGATTGGTGTTAGTTCTTTCCAGAAATTTTGGTAGAATTCAGCTGTGAAGCCGTCTGGTCCTGGGCTGTTCTTCATTGGGAGGTTTTTGATGACTGAGTCTTTCTCTTTACTTGTATTTGGATTGTTGAGTTCATAGATTTTTTTTCTTTTGTCAGTGTATGCTGCTTGTGAGTTTCTAGAAATTTGTCCATTTCCTCTAATTTATCATTCGTGTTAGCATATAATTTTTCAAAGTATCCTCTTATGATATTCTTTATTTCTGTGGGGCAGTAGTGATGTCCCTTTCTTCATTCCTTATTTTGTGTATTTGCATTTGCTCTCTCTTTCTCTTTGTAAGCCTGGCTAAAGGTTTGTCAATTTTATTGATCTCAAAGAACCAGCTTTTGGTTTTTTTTTTAATTTTTTCTAGTGCTTTCTAATTTTCTATTTCATTTAGTTCAGCTTTGATCTTTGTTATTTCTTTTATTCTGCTTCCTTTAGGGTTAGTTTGTTGTTGTTTTCCCAATCCTTTCAGGTGTGCAGTTAATACTTCAATTTTAGCTCTTTCTTCTTTTTTAAGATATGCATTTAGAGCTATAAGTTTCCCTCTCAGTACTGCTTTGGCTGCCTCCCATAGGTTTTGATATGTTAGGTTGTCATTTTCATTCGATTTGAGGTAGTTACTGATTTCTTTGAGATTTCCTCCCTGACCCACTGTTTGTCCAAGATTGTGTTTTTCAATTTCTATATCCTCATGCCTAATCTAGTTCTCTGGCTCCTAGTGATTTCCAATTTCATTTTGTTGTGGTCAGAGTAATTACTTTGTATAATCTCAATCATTCTGAACTCACTGGGAGTTGTTCTATGGCCTAGCATGTGGTCTAGTTTGGATTATGATCCATGTGCACTTGAGAAGAATCTATATCCCACTGTATTAGGGTGGGATATATTAGGGTGGGAAGCAAAAGTCAGCTTTAAGTGGGAGACCAGAGCATGTATTAAAGCACTTCTCCCCTGAATGACCCCTGAAACATAAGGGAAAAAATAGCCTTTTATGATGATGAAGAGACATTGGAAGAAAATAAAATGCAATAGGTCCCTCAAAAGGAACATAAGATGTGGCCTGGTGGCATATTTCTACCATCCTATAAATAGCCAATAAGAATAGGACAACCTGAATCCCTATCATTGCCCCTACCTCCCTTTGTTTCCATCCTATAAATCTCCCTTAATTTTTGAATCAGTGAAAGATATATGATCTTGCCTCCTGCCTCCTTGCTGTTCCACCTTGCAATAAAACTCTTTCTTTTCTCAAAATTAATGTGTCATAGCATTGGCTTCTGTGTGCATCAGGCAGTGAGATCATTACTCATTAATCAACAGAATTTTTACCCTATCATTTCCAGTTTGCCCATTTTCCTTTTTTCATCTGATCAGAGAACTTTCATTTCCAATGTTTAAAGCTTGGTTAAAGAAACAGTTCACTTAGTCACAAAGACAAATGCAATTATTCACCATAATCAAAACATTGTTATTCATATTCAAAATATGCATGACACATTAATAAACATTCAGTTATGTAGGGTCTTTCAAATGACTGAAAAAGCTTTGTGAATTCCTGGGTTCTTGGTATCCTTTCCAGAAAATTCCTTTTCATATATATAGAGAGAGTTACCAGAATTGATTAAAAAATGTAGAGTATGTGATCACTGTAGGTATATTTAGGGAATGTAGGAGATTTGTAACAAGGACTAGAGAGTCCCTATATTACTTGAAATAGCCCCAGAAATGTTCCTTTTCAGTTAGTTAGCTATGGGCCCAAGAGACTAATTAGTACAGAATCTGTGTGCTTAAATAGGCAGAACCCAAAAAAGTGACCAAGTCTCAGGGGTGGATCTAATCACCAAGTAAGAACTGACAACATTTTTAAGACCTGCTTTTGTTTCTTGGCTTGAAAAGTGCTGAGAAGCTTTCTCCAATGCACATTCCTACACTCCCTATTTTCCCAGATCAAACTCTCCTGGGAATTTCCTTTAAAGGAGTGTATGTGCTTTTTCAGTTCTTCCCTATGAGAAAGGTCACTGATTTTCTTTACCCTTCCCACATCACCATTGCATCCCTCCAGTCCACTTCAGCCTTTTGGGGACATGCCTTCTTCTGCAGTGCTGAGTGACAGAATGCTTGGTAATGCAGTTCAGGTTTTCATCACCCCTGGCACTTTGCTTCTTTGACTTCTTAGTCATCAGGAAAATCTGTCTTGTGTGGTCATAAAACATCACACAGTTGTGTGGCTCAATTCTAATACCCCAGCACCAAAGCTCTCCTGAAGAACATGGGCATGCCATTCATTCATCCAATGCTTATTAAGAACCTACTATGTGCCAGGAACTCTATTTCATATTCAACATGAATTAAGTAGATGAGATCCTCACATACATAGTACTTATATTCTACTGTGGGGAGGCATGCATTCATTCAAGTGGTACATATTAGATGATGCCTGATACATACCCTTTACTGTCCAAAATGCTAGGAATACAGCACTGCACCAAAGAGAGAAACCACACATCCTCATGGAGTTTATAATCCCTTAAAATATCAATCACTAAATAAACAAGGTAATTTCACATGGTGATTAATGTTTTAAAGGAAATCAAGAATAATAATATAGTGTGCCTACTTGAGGGGAAATGTTTAGATAAAGTGCAAAAAGAATTCTCTGACTTGACATTTTGTCTGAGACTACAGTATATAAAGATTCAATACAGGTGAAATGACAGAGGGCAGGTGAGAGGGGCTGGAAGGCACTTTGAGAGCCAGGCAGTGAGACTGGAACAGGAGTGAAGAGAAGGGGGGAAGCAAGATTAGAAGGGGTACAGCTGGATCACACAGGACCTTGGAGACTTTGTAAGGAGTATTATGAGAAACAATTGCACAGTCTATGTTTTGGATAAAGATTTAGGAAAGGAGAGAGACCTCTGGGCAGCAATTTGCTGATCTTCAAACTCCTTCTTAACTCTGGAGGTCACCATCTTGTTCTAAGGGTCTAGTAACTCTATGTTCCACTGAACAGTCAAATCAAATGCATGTGTAGAAATTAAAAAAGTGGTTGTGTCTTGAACTGAATGGGTCTACTTACAGCCAGATTCACAACCATGATTTTATTGGTCGGTATGGGGCTGTATTTTAGAACTCACAATTTTACTTCCTTGCACCAGCCCCTGCAGAATCAGTATCAGCCCCAGGAACAAATGTTAAACCTCCAAAGCATGTTTAGATTAAGCTCAAGGTCATCAGATTCCCAATATTTACTCACTCCCTGCTGAGTGGTAATGCATGTGGTAGTGCATCCCTGATCCATGAAATATGGTAAACATTGGTCAAATATGTAGACAAATGTGCCATTACTGCAGGACACTTCAGGATCTAGTTCTCATGATGTCTCTCTAAAATGTGAAAGAAGAACTCAGCATGTTCTAAAGATTTTGGCCACAAAGACTTCATTTTATTGGATGGTGTCTATTCTTCCTGTTCCAAGAAAGTGAATTTTGTCATTGCTTATTTAACATGTCCAAGTGTTAAGGTGGGAGAGGAAAGAAGACAGAAGCAACCTATGTCCAGCTTTGCTTTCTTTGATTTCTTCTGCTCAGTATCTCAAACACAAGAACATAGGTATAATAACCCAAGCTAAGCACTGGATTTTGAACCTACAACATGGATGTAGTAATTCTCTTCATATTCCTTAGAGTGTTGAGAATAAGAAACAAGCAAAGGGTCCTAATAGGAGCTATTTTCCTTTCCCAGAATTCTCTTTGCATCCTGAATTCCTCTTTCTCACTATCCAATCAACCTCAATAGATGATATAGGTAGTTAAATATAGCTAATTTTTTATTAATTAATTTTTAATTAATTAGCTGTATTTAATTACCTATATCATCTATTGAGGTTGATTGGTTTTTTTCTATAAAAAATAATTATTTGGTTTTTATATTGTACCAGAGCCTAAGTTATTGATTGGAGATATAATGATGAAAGAAATCAAATAATACCTCTAACTTTAAAGGGTTTAGAGTCTACTGCAACAAAAACATTAATCACATAATCATTCAAATTAATGTGATATATTCTGTACAGAGGAAAAATGACAAGGATAACACATTTCTTGTTACAACCAATGGTAGCCAAAAGACAAAAGACAGCAAATTAAATACTGAAAAAAATTCTCTCACCATAAAATTCTATACCCAGAAAAAATACCCTCATATATAATAGTGAAGCAATCATTTTAAATGTAGAGTTGAATAAATGAATTTAAAAGAAGAGATATTTGTATTAAATAATAAGACAACTATATGCTGTCTACTAAAAAATTACACTTTAAATGCAAGGATGGAAGTAGGATAAAAGTGAAAGAATGGACAAATATTTCACACTAACAAGAGAAAATGGAAGTGCTTATTTTAATATCTGACAAAGCAATTTTCAGAGCAATAATATATCCAAGGATGACGAAGATAATTTCACATAAAAAGTGGTCAAGTCATCAAAAAGAGCAATGAATTACAAATGTTTAAAAACCTAATAACAAAATTCATGCACTGAAATTGGTGTATCTGATAGGAGAATTATAGAAATAAAAATATAGTAGCATAATTCACTAAACTTCTATCCATAATTGATAAAAGAAGTAGACACCAAATTATCATGGATGTAGTAGACTTTACTAACTCAATAACCAATTTTATCCCATTGACATTTATGGACAACATCACCAACTTATACATAATACATAATATTTACAATGAAAGATCATTAAACAGATCATAAAATAAGTCCTATTTTTAAAATGATTGAAGTCTTTTAAAGTATGTTCTCTGACAAAATGGAATTAAATTAGCAAGCAACAACATAGGGAAAGTACCCAACTATTTGGAAACTGAGTAACACATTTCTAAATAGCACACAGGCCAAATTAAAAAATCAAAAGATGAATTAACACTGTGACCTTAATGAAAATGAAAACAGAACATATCAGAATTTGGGGAATGCCACTAAAGCATTACTTAAGGGGATTTTATAGCACTATACCTCAATAGCAGAGAAGAACACTGGATAATGTGGAAATTTTAACTTCATTCATAAGCAATAGGAAGCTACTAAATAAACTATAAGCAGGGAATTGCATAATTAGTGTTCTATTTTCAAAAACATTTCTATGTAGACCAACAAATATTTTGAGAATGTGGAGAACCAACTCTCATGCATTGCTGGTCTGACTGTAAAATGTTACAGACATGTTGGAAAAAAGGCAACAATTTCTGACAAAAGGCAACATGCACATACATTAAGACCCACCAATTACACTCCAAGTAATTTATCCAAGAGGAAAAAAAAGCACATCTACATAAGGACGTGTATGCAACAGTTCATAGCAGCTTTATTCATAATAGCCAAAAGTTAGAAAGAAAGCTCATCTGTCAAAAGGTAACTGGATAAATATAATGTAGTATATTCATATGAAATGCTAATCACAAAACAAAAAAGAACAAATTATTGATACAGGCAACAACATGAATTAAACTCAAAAATATATGCTAAATGAAAGAAGCCTCGTGTACTCTATAATTCCATTTATATGAAGTTCTAGAACATGTCAAACTGATCTATCATGTAAAAAATCAGCACAGTAAGGATTTCAAGGTGGGGTCCAGGAATTCACTGAAAAAAGCCAGGAGGGAAGCTTCAGGGGTGGGAGAGTTCTATATTCTTGATAGAGGGTAGATTTTAGAGGTAGCCAGTTGTCAAAACAAAGAAAATCATGCCCCCTTATTTATGCATTTCACCGTTTGAAAATTAAACCTCAGAAGGAAAGGAGATTTTAAATAATTGATGAACAATAATTAATGATGTGCATGCTGATGTATTTAAGAAGTTTACTGGTGTCTGCAACCTCTTTTGAAATGCATAAAACAAGATGAATCAATGGATGGATAAGTTATAAAACACATGTAGGAACAAGTTAAGTTAGAAGTTAAATAATGAGTACCTTAGTGTTCACTGTAAATTTCTATCAACTTTGTCAGGTGCTTAAGGCAAACCTTTATAAACTATTGTGACAATTATAACTCTGGATACAGGGCAGAAAACAAAACTTAGGAGTTTAATCATAGATGGAGAAAGATGAAATGGAAGGTATGAAGTCATCCAAAAGGGATATTATGACATCTTATGGTGAGTGATAGTGATGGGAGAATATTAAGATATGAGAGGTGTTCAGATTCATTCAATGAGATTTGATGAAGGTTTGAATACAAGGAAGAAAAAAGATCAATACTTTCTCAGTAATTGTGATGCTTACCACTAGATGAGGTGGTTGGGACTGAAAATCATGCATTTACATTATCTAATAAGAACTCTGGAAGTCTTCCATGTGCTGTGTTAGTGAGGTCTGGGGTCTGGAGTTGAGTTAAGGACAGTGCTATAAATTTGGGGATGCTGACAAATAAAATGATAAATACATATATGAATATGAATGCAATTACCAAGAAAAGCAGTACAAAAAACAAATATTCAGAAGCTAGCAGAAGATACAACTAATAATAATAATTAATAATTATATTAATAAAATGGCATTGGAAAGGAACCAAATACATTAATAATAATGTTGAAGCTTTGGTCCAAACTAAGGATCCCTAAACAAATTTTTCTGTTGACAGCAAAGCTTCTTGGTTAAAGAAGGATGATGTCTGATGTGAAAAGATAAAGTATACAAAAATAAGCCCCATTACTGCAGGTCAGTAAAGTGGACCCTCCTCATAGCATCAAGGTCATGATGCCTCCAAGATATGGTAATAAGCAGTTTCTCTTGTCTATCCCCCAACCTCATGCCAAGAGGAGGTGGGTCAGAGAATCAGGGTCCAGGTGATATTCTCCATAATGTAATATCAAAAGACCCCATGTCAAAATGTACCAAGCAGTGCACATAATGATCCTCATTCCTGAACCTGAGAACCCTACTTTGAAAGAAGAAATGGCCAGTGGTGACCATGTGTGAAAGCTAAAGCTTTGTTCCATGGTACTGATATGCAGGTAAAAGAATAAGTAGACATTGGAGACAGAGATTGGCAGGCATACCTGGCTGGGTCAGCTCCTGTTTCTCCTGGCCACTCCCTCTCCCTTTGTTTCCTCCCTCACTTCCTGATCCTTTGAAGCCGTGACAGTATTTACAGTTAGCTCCTTGGAAAGTTTAGTGAAACTTCCCAATAGAAGTTTGTTCAATTCTCACTGGGACATGTACATTGTTTATAAATCTATCATAAAAATCACCCTCTATTTCTTGCCACTTTTACTTTATTCCCAAAGTACTTTTCTTGAAATTATCTCCTTAACATCTAGAAAAAATTACCATGGCATTTCATTTACCAAATGTGGAAAACATCCTCTTGAGGGCCACTTTTACATCCCTGTTTCGAAGAGTATAGATGAGAGGGTTTAGGGTGGGGCTGACTGCTGTGTACAGGACAGTGACTACTTTGACATTTTCCATGGAGGACTCAGACCCTGGGAGTAAGTAGGTGTAGATAAGGGTGGAGTAGTACATGCAGACCACCAGGAGATGGGAGGAACAAGTGGAGAAGGCACGGTTCTTGCCCTCAGCTGAGCGGATTCGCAGGATGCTGGAAATGATGAAGGCATAGGACACCATGGTGAGCAGGAAGTTGAACACCCCAAAGAAAATGTTTGTCATGATGACCATGATGTTGTTCACATACTTTGAACCACAGGCAAGTGGCAGCAATGTGGAGACTTCACACAGGAAGTGAGGGATCTGATTGGGGCCACAGAATGTTAGCCTTGCCATCAGGCCAGTGTGCACAGAGGAGTCAACTACACTCACAGCCCAAATACTGCCAGCCAGCAGGGCACAGAGGGGCCTCCTCATCATTGTGCCATAGTGCAAGGGCTTGCAGATGGCTACATAGCGATCATAGGCCATGATGGTGAGCAGCAGCAGCTCTGCCCCCAGAAACCATGTCAGGAAGAAGAGCTGGGTCATGCAGCCTCTGTAGGAGATGGTGCTGCCCTTGCCCACCAGGTTCTCCAGCAGCTTGGGGAGAACGGTGGATGTGCAGACAATATCTAAGATGGCCAGGTTGGTAAGAAAGAAGTACATTGGAGTGTGGAGGGCTGGGTTCATGCAAATGGCCATGAGGATGAGGCTGTTCCCTGCAAAAGCAGTCAGATAAAGGAGGAGGAAGAGAGCAAAAAAGGCACCCTGGAGCCAGGGATTTTCTGTGAATCCCTGCAAGACAAACTCCACCAAGGCTGTGTGGTTGTTTGCCACCATTAGGGAATTGAGCCTCTCCCAGGTGTACTAGGAAGCTGCAGTTGGCTGGGCAGAGTGAGGCACAAGGACTAAGTAGATGTGTCCTTTCCACATGCCAGTCTTCTAAGAATCTTTAGGGGTATTTGTGGCAGTCCCTTTGCCCTAGAAAACACATGGCTATGATATTACTGTAGGTCTCTTCAATAAGGGAAACAATCAGTGGATTAAGACTCCCCTGTAAGTCCCCCTCCCTCATAACCCTTCCCAGTCTTGTAGAACCCCTTCCCCATGTCAGTGTCTCCTTCCAATGCTCAGTAATTTACATATCAAATAAAACCGGTTTTCACATTAATTGTGAACATTTCCTACATTATTTGACATATGAAAACAACTTAGAGATGGCTCTTGGAGCTCTGGACCCAATGCTTGTCTACAAGTGTCATGTGGAAGACAGACTGCCAAGTCAAACAGGCCAGCAAGTTCAAGTTTTCCATATTCCTAAAGAGGAAAACCCAGTTGAGCTGGAGATTGGGTGGGTATTCATGGACAAGATCACATCAAAGACAAGATGGAATTCTCACCTGCATTGGGTGAAGTTGGCAGGTGGCTGGGCTCAGGTGGAGATATTAGGTGCCTCTGTGGGTTCTAGCAACCTAGGGTGAAGCCTTGGAAGCTTTCTGCAGCACTAACTTCAGAGGAACCCAGGGGCATTGCCAGAGCATAGCTGTGAATTAAGCTGCCTGCAGGCTCTCCATTCAAACCACACCTACCCCTTCCTGCCTTGTCCACTCCAGTCTGCTACCCAAAGTATGTGAAGGGTTGGATAGTGGGCATCTAGAGCTGCTGTCTGAGCAGATGGATACTACCAATATCTGGAGCCCCACTTTTGACTCAAATCCAATCCAGATTTACTTGGCCTAAGTGGGAAGCTTGTTCTTTCAGTGAGTGTCAGCAGGTGCCAGGGGCTGCAGATGCAATGGAAAAACCCACAGACACAGCCTCAGTGCTGCCCTGGTACCTCCTGCCAATGAACCCACCCAGTTCTCAGATCTGGGAGACAACCGGACCTCACAAGCCTGTCCAGCAACTCATCCCTGACAGAGGCCCCCACAGACACATCAGGGCCCACCTTAGATGAAGAAATTCTTCCTTGAGCTCCACAACCAGGACACAAGAAGTTGCTGATCCATTAACCCCAAGGTGAACATTTTCATCCACTCTCCTGTGGTGCTGCACACCCCAGGCCCAGAGAGCCTCGGGAAGCTGGAGGTCTGAGAACCTGCCTTGAAAGCTCCCTGGTGGGTAAGGATTGCCTGAGAACAAGGAGCTGTGAGTATGTGCACATCATAACCAGAGTGATGGTCTCTCTCTAATGTCCCATGAACAGAAATGCTGCAGAATTACAGAATATGTATCTGGCAGTGAACTTTAGTGTGTGGAGTGTGCGAACAGACACATTGGGGATTCTCTGACAGTGCTGACTGCTGCCCTGCTCACTCCCCTCATCTTCTTTAACCCCACCTTTACAAGAGCTACAATGTGCATAGCTGCTGACTGGAGCTCAGGCTGTGTCCCTGCAGAAGTGGGGTGCTAAAGTTGCAGCAGGCCCAAGAGGAAGGTCTTCAAGCCCAAGGTGTTCACATCTGAGGGTCTTTGCTAGGGCTGATGCAGTGACCACTGCCACATACCCTTTACCTCAATGCATTGGACCATCCCCATCTGGGCACAGATGATCAAAGCTTCCTCTGACCCCTGAAAATCACAGTCCAACATTAATATCCAGGGCACACTCTGCCTGTGCATCTGGACATTGATCGTGGCACCTAGTGCCAGCTATTCACAGGAGTTGAGTCAGCCAACTTCAGCTCCTGTGGCTTTGAGAGGTTTCTTTAAGAGATTGATCTATTATAGAGTCAAAACCCAGGAGCTGTTTTTACCTTTTAACAATCAGATGCACAGATGGGGCCGGAAACAGCAGAGCCAAGGAGCTCTGAGAGAGTCTCAGGGCACTTCAGTATTTCAAACTGAAATAATAAAAGACAAGAACAAAGTTATTGTATGAAGCATTTTCCCACAAAATATTAGTTCAGGGCTAAACTAAATCTGTCTTTACAGAAATATTGAAAGGAAAATTAGGAAAAATAGTCCAAAAAGCAGGGGATAGACAGATAAACATCTGTATATCTGTCACAATTAATATATTCCATACTAGTTTAAGGGATATATCCCAAATTTCTTCCAATCCAACTATAAGATATTAACATTTTCATGAAAATATAAACAATATCATTACTGTGATTAAATTGGAGATAGAATCTTGGATTTAAAAGTCTGTTTCCTCTTGATTGGAGCCTGCATTGTTTGTTGCTGTCCTTTAAGAGAGACTTTTCAGGGTGGATGCCAATGTCCCTGGAGAGCATAGAGGGCTGAGTAGCAGGAGAGGCCCTCAGGGAGCAATTATTCCCAGTTGGAGGTAAACAAGAGTCCTGCAAGTGTAATCTCCAGGAGGGGACAGATTCAGGACCTGGGGCGGGACATGGGTATGCCAGGGCCCCGATGCCTTGGGGAGGGGCTCCCAGACCAGCCTGCTAAGGGAAATCCCCTGGCCCCATTGGCATGAGCTTGGCAAGGTAGCTGATGGGGATTCTTGGCCTTGGGACCCTAGATCAGAAGATTTTGTTGTAATCACCAGGCAAAGAACAGTGTACAGCCAAACCTACAGGAAGCTGGGGGTGGGGTTCTTCACAATAATTTTAGATTTACAAAAATATGGGAAGATTGTACAGAGTGCTCCTATGTACCTCACACCCAGTTTCCCCTATATTTAGCACTTGCATTAATTTGACACTTTTTTCACAATTAAAGAGCCAATACCAAGATATAATTTTAAATATTAAACTCAAGCATTCAATTAGATTTCCTCAGTTTTCCCAAAATGTTCTCTGCCTTCGTCAGCATCGATCCAGAACATGACATGATATTTAGTAATTATGTCTCCTTGGGCTCCGCTTGGCATTGATTGTTTCTCAGAGTGTCATTGTTTGATGAGCTTGAGTATTTGGGAAGGAGTCATCAGGAACTGAGGTTCTTCTTCTCATCACATCCTATCAAATTTGCATGCTGCCAACAAGACTTGCCACTGAAGATGTTGAACTTCATAAGATGGGTTCTTTTTAAACAAATAGATTTTATTATTGCATATTAATAAAGTATGAATCTATCCAAACTATATAATCAATGATATTTGGTATAATTACATATTTATGCATTCATCACCTCAATCATTTTTAGAGCATTTTCATTATTCCAGTAAAAATAATAATAAAAAACCAGAGCCAACCAATCAATAAAGAAACAGAACTCATTACCTCTCAATCTCTCCATGCTTTCCCTTCTGTACATAGCTGCTATTCTGTTTCCTTCTCTCTAGTATATTTGTATTTATATTTCATAAATCATACTTATCTATGCAATATCATCCGTATTGTTTTTTTATATGAGGTTTTACTGTGTTATACATCCCCATGTTACATTTTTAGCACTCTTTCTAGTAATGTACATGTCCTTAGACTTTCCTTTAGACTACTATCACACCCATGTAACAGCTCTGCTAGTTCCAAACATTATGATGTGCTCTCACCAGTTGCATTCATTCGCAAATATTTACAAACCACATTTTAACCACTTCTGCACAGATTAATTTTGAGCTTTCCATTCCCTATCCTCATTCTATTTCATGGAGACCTGTATTCTATTTATTAATTCCATGAATTTACATACTTAGTTCAGGATAGTACAATCATACAGTATTTATCTTTTTGTATCTGACTTGCTTCACTAAACTTAATGTCCTCCATGTTCATCCATTTTATCATATGCTTCACAACTTCATGTCTTCTCGCTACTGCATAATATTCCATCATGTATTTATACCACAGTTTGTTTATCCATTGATCAGTTGATGGAAAACAGGTTTTTTTTCCAACTTTTGGCAATTGTGAATAATATTGCTTAGAACATTGGTGTGCAGATGTCTGTTCATGTCATTACTTTCCGTTCTTCTGGGTATATACCTAGGAATGGTTTTGCAGGGCCACATGGCAAGTCTATATTCAACCTCCTTAAGAATTACCAAAGAGTCCTCCAAAATCACTGTAAAATTCTACATTTCCACCAATAATGAATAAGCATTTCTATCTCTCCACAGCCTCTCCAACATTTACAGTTTTCCAACTTTTTAATAGCGGCCTGTCTAATAGGTGTGAAATGATTTTTCATTGTACTGTTCATTTGCATTTGCTTAATAGCCAGAGATGTTGAACATTTTTTCATGTGTTTCTTCATAATTTGTATTTCTTCTATGGACAATTGTCTTTTTAACTCTTTTCCCCATTTTTTAAAATTGGATAGTTTGTCTTTTAATTGTTGGAGTTGTATGGTCTCTTTGTATAACATGGACATTAAACCATGGATATTCCATGTTATGGAAGCTTCATGAATTTGCATGTCATTCTTGCACAGGGGCCGTGCTAATACTCTCTGTATCGTTCCATATTTAGTGTAGATGTGCTGTCAAAGTGAGCACAAGATGAGATTTTTTTATCACCTGGGTTTTAGGTGTCACTGAAATTCGAGTATCCATAGACTCAAGGAGTGACACTGACCTGTTCTTGAGGGTTTAGGCTGAAGCAACATCAGGAGTCCAAAGAGGGACAAAGGTTAGAATCTGCAGGCCCAGACCCAGTCCCTGGCACCTCACTGAAGAAGGACCCAGCTCTGAGTCATGCAGCTCTCATCCCCAGCGGGAGTTTCAGAAGATAAAGATGCAGAGCCAAGCACATTGCTGCTGGCCTGCGTGATGGTGGAGTGAGCTCATAGCAACTGTCTTCATTCCTGGGTGAACAAAGTTTCACAATTGATCAATAATGAATCTGCCTTTAAAACCTGCCCAGGATACAGAACTAAAAAAATAATATAGACAAGGAAAATCTAGTAATTTATCTAAGAAAACACCTTCACAAAATATGATAAAAACTTGTCATTACAAACAACCGAGAGGACTGTTAATAATTTTAAGTGGTTCTTAACTTTGCAAAAGAAATAACCATTAGGTCCCTATAGTTTCAAAATCTAATATTCCATCTCAATATACCAATGCATAGTTTTAATCTCTGTTAATATTGAATATTTCACATGATAAATAATGCCATGAAATTTCAACATCATGGGAATTTAAATAATTCTTTTTATTTATTTACATGTGATATAGTTTTCATCTATAGGCGCACATTACTTTTCTAAAGGATAATGGTTTCTAAAAATAATCAGTCATCAAGATCCCTGGCACACTGATTTCAAGGTTATCTCCTTACCTCAATTAATTTCAGCAAGTAACAATCCTTATTATCCATAGGAATTCATTAATAAAATTGTCTTGAGACCCTAGTGAATGTATAGATTTGTCCTATGGCTGTGATGATTCTCACTACAGTGCAATAAACTCTTTGCCTCAGGGACTTTTGTGCTTGGAAGAAGCAGTCCCAGCCCACAGGACAAGGCTCAACACAAATCTGCCTTGTCCAAGCATGGTCAGCAGGGTGTACAGACTGTGGGGGATCCTGTGCTTTTCCTAGGGAGAGGAGACCAAAAATATGGACCTCTCTTATGAAGGGAGATGGGCTGCATGATGACAGGAACATGCAGGAAAGCTCCCTTGAGAAGGATAATTTACAAGGCAGGGTAGAGGGTCAGACGATAAAGGATCCTACCTTTGTTGACCCATGTCTTCCCTATGGAAATCACCTACTCCAGAGACCTATTCATGAATCTGAATTCCTGAGTGATGGGTTGCCATTCAGAATGCTGGAGAAAGAGTAGTTAGAAAGTGCAGCCCATGTCATGGAGGGGAGCAGGGGAGGGAACACTGTGAGATCAATTGATTGTGGGGAGCAGGAAAGCAGGGGCAGGAGCATGCATGAATGATACACCTAGTAGGAACATTAGCCTCCAAAAGGGTAAGCTGAACATCTGGAGAGGGAAATGAAGAAGGAAGCAGCATGGTCCCTGGGGAGAGTCCAGCATCTGGATGACTGTATACCCCTTTTGCAATTTGCAGGTGCCTACAGGGAGGACTGAGAAGGTGGGAGTTGCTCCGTGACTCGGCTCTTGTCTATTTGTCTTGTCTCAGAAGTAAGTGCAGGTGGTTTCTCATGTTGCTCCCACACCAGAAAGGGTACATGGGGCATGGAAGGGTATGAAGAGGGGGGCTTGGAGGTAGGGTGACAGGAGAACTTCCTCACTCCACCCCTTTGACCTAACAGTGAACACCTGCTGGGCTGAAGCTCAGAAGACCAGATAGGCCTCTATGTGTCGGCACCAAAACTCATGTTCTGCCACCTGGGAGAAAACTGGTCTTCCAAATGGACTAGATTAGGTTTCTGCCACCCAAGCACAATGGGCACTATGTTGAATTATAGAAAAATGAAGACTCTTTTCTCCTTTCACTTCACTACGCTTGCACTGAGGATCACATATAGCTCTCCACCATGTTTGAGCTACACAACCCAAACATAGATGCATTTCTCAAAAATCCCATGTGGAAGAAGCACCCTCTGCATCCAAACATATGGGGAATCTGTGATCTCTGAAGCTTGTAGACTTCACCTCTGATATCCTGGCTTACAAGATAAAGGACTGGACTAATGCCCTTAAATGTGCAAACCTACATAGTGAGTTAAGGGAGAAGACTTCTGGGAAGTTGAAGGAATACAGGGTGTCAAGGCTCATCCCTCTTCCAAAAACAAGCAGAGAGGTAAAAACTGTGCAAAACAGTTGTGCTGGGACCTGGGACACCAGAAGATTATTGTGCAGCATGCAGGAAATAGGATGAGGGAACTGAGGAGCTGCAGCAAAAAATTTAAATGAATTACTCCACAGCAGTGGACAGTGTCCATCCCACACCCTAGAGGCAAGCAGCCACATGTATGGTCGTTGGCTGGCTACTGTGGGCAGATAGGAATGTGGAGATCTTCCTTCCAAGAAAAAGGTGTAGTATGGCAGAGGGCTGAGTGTGTCTTCTGATCAACAATTTTGACCACTGGGCCCAGCCGTGAGTCACTGCTGTAGACTGCCCAGAACAGGGATCCTCATGGCCATTGTTTCAACACTGCACAGTGGAGGTTGAAAAAATACACTCCCTCCTAACACTGTGAATAAAGTTTTGCCAAAGAGTGCCATGTCCTGGACAAGCCAGAAAAACACTTTTGGGTAGGCAATGGTCTTTTTGGTGTTTTTCTTGCACTTCTCACCAGAGCCCTTTGGAACTTGTCTGCACTCATTCTTGGGTCCTTGGCCCTGTTTTTATCAATTAAGCATGGGCAATTCTAAAGATTTAAAATAAGTCATATCAAGAGCCAAAGAAGAGCTTTCACACAAGACAATCAACAATAAGTCCCTAGGCAAGAAAGAGAAAACGACCATTAGGATAAACTCATTGAGATAATTTGATGTCTAGATATTAGCAAAAAATTACAAGCCATGCTAATAAAAAGATATGGCCCAGTCAAAGGAACAAATTAAAACTTCAAACAGCACAGAGGATTTGAAGCAAATAATCAATAATGTACAAACAAATCTCCTAAATTATTTCAAGGAGATATAGCACATTATAGCTAAAGAGATAAAGTTTATTAAGAAGACATTGGGTGAGCATAAAGAAGAATTTAAGCACATGAAAAGAAAAATAACAGAACTTATGGGGACTAAC
>PVKH010012222.1:0-17380 GCA_004027955.1 Chaetophractus vellerosus | reverse complement strand
AACCCAGGACCTCATACATGGGAAACGGGCCCTCAACCACTGAGCTACACCCACTGCCCCGTAAGTGTATTTGCATTGTCCAGAATGCCATATAAATTGAATCATCAATTTATATGACTTCTGGGAAGTGGATGTGGCTGAAGTGATTGGGCTCCTGTCTACCGTATAGGAGGTCCAGGGTTGGATTCCCCGGGTTTCCTGGCGAAAAGCAAGCTGGCCTGCGCAGTGAGCTGGCCTGAGTAGAGAGCTGGCGCAGCAAGATAACACAACAAAAGGAGACACAGAAGAGAGACAATGAGAGACACAGCAAATCAGGGAGCTGAGGTGGTGCAAGAGATTGAGCAGCCTGTCTCTACTCCGGAAGGTCCCAGGATTGGTTCCCGGTGCCGTGTAAAGAGAAGACAAGCAGACACAGAAGAACACACAGAGAGCAGACAGCGAGCCCAAAACAGTGGGAGGTGGGGATAAATAAATAAATAAATCTTTAAAAAAATCTATATGACTTCTTTCAGTCTTTCACTTAGTATAATGCATTTGACATTCTTCCTATGTTATTGTGTATATCAATAATTTGTTCCTTTTTAGTACTGAATAGTCTTCCTTTTTATGGATGTATAACAGTTGGTTTATCCATTTGTTAATTGAGGGACAAAGAGTTGTTCAGAATAGCCCTCTGTTTCGGTCAGCCACAGGTGTGCCTTTTGAAATATACCAAAGATTGGTTGGTCTTTATAAAGGGTATTTATTTGGGGTAGAAGCTTACAGTTACTAGGCCACAAAGCATAAATTTCTTACCATACCAAAGTCCACGTGTTGGAGCAAGATGGCTGCCGACGTCTGCAGGGTTCAGGCTTCTGGATTCCTTTGTTCCCAGGGCTGCGTTTTTCTCCGGGCTTAGCTTCTGCTTTCACCACAAGTTCAGCTGTAGACCATGAGGCTTTCTATGCGTTGCGTCTCTCCACAAGGCAGCTGTAGACTATCTGGCGATCAGCTCACTCCAACATCAGAACTGCTTCTCAAATCTGCTTCTCTAAATCTCCTTCTCTCAATCTGCTTCTCTCCAATTCTCTGCAACTCAGATCTGCTGCCTAGCCTTTATACTTGAGACCACACCCACTGAGGGGTGAGGCCCAGTTAATGCCCTTATCATAACTTAATCATGCCCAGATGAACAGATTAGTTTACAAGAATAATCCAATTTATATTTTTGGAATTCACAATTAAATAAAACTCTGAAACCATTACACCCTCACTTGGAGCTCTGGTCTCTGGCGGTCACTTCCCAAAAGCTCAGGGATGTCCCTGATAGAACCACTTCTGGTCCTAGTCTCAGAGCATAGAATCTGAATAGGCTGAGAATTTTCCAAATAATCAATTGCTTGTTCCTTTGTGCTTAAGAGTTCAATTCTCAGCTTATCTCTTTCCTCTCACATTTCAGTGAAAGCAATGAGAAACCTGGCTGTACCTTTCATACTTGGCTTGGAAATCTTGTCAGCTAAATATCCAAGTTCATCACTTTAAACTTTTTCCTTCAGTCCAATATCAGAATGCAATTTCACCAAGTTCTTTGATACTTTATCACAAGGATCACCTTTCTTCCAATTTCCAATGACACATGCATCATTTCCTTTAAGCCCTCACCAGAAGTACTTTTAACATCCATATTTCTATTAACATTCTTTTCATGATGAGATTTGTATTCTCTAAGATGATATGAACTTTCTCTTCAGGTCTCATTCATTTATGAGCCCTCACAATTCTTCTAGCCTTTACCCATTGTAATGGTCATGAATGTTTCTTCCTTGTTTTGTTATGAGAATTGTTGTATATGTACATAAAATATCTTTGTTTTCTTCCCTATCCTTTCCCCTTATAATATGACATAAGTTGTATAAGTTTCATGTGGTAGCATTTAAGGATGTCAATTTTAAGAATGAGTATTACTCAAAGACTTGCACCCTTTTCTCAAGGGATTTAGTGCATTTTCGGTTGAACGCAGGAGAGTTGAGTATTGTTAAGTGGGGAAAAATATTGTCTGTTGTTTTTATTTAGAGACTAAGTATGGTTTAAGGTGATGTGTATGGCTGCTAAGTTGACAAGGGGTGGACTGTGATGGGTAGGCTAACTTGGCCAGGTAATGGTGCCTAGTTGTTTGGTCAAGCAAGCACTGGGCTACTTCTAATAAAAGGACATTTCATGGACTTTAATCATCAGTGATTTGATTATGTAGATAGCTGATTACATCTACAATCAACTAAGAAGATTGCCTTCAGCAATGAGTGACATCTCATCCAATCAGTTGAAGGCCTTAAAAGGAGAAGTGGTTTCAGCATTCAGAGAATCTTATCTCTACTTCAGACAGCCAGCATCTTCTGGGGAATTCAATGAGATCTTCATTGGAGTCCCTGGCTTGTTGTCTGCCCTACAGAATTTGGGCTTCTGCTTTCCCTTGGCCATGGGAGAATATTTTATAAAATCTCATATTATTTATTTATTATTTATCTCCTGTCAGGTCTGTTTCCCTAGAGAACCCTGATTAATATACCCATTATCTAATTCCAAAGCCTTTTCCACATTTTTAGATATTTGTCATAGCAGCAGCCCACTTTTTTGTTCCAAAAATTGTTTTAGTCAGGTGTTAAAAAAACCTACTGGGATTTTGATTTTTTTTCTTTTTTTTTTCATTTAAAAATTTTATTGACATATATAATTCATACATGAACAAATATAAACAATATGTGCATTGTAAAAGTTGTGAACTTACAAAATAAACCTGCATAACCTCATAGAGGGCCCCCATACATCACCCTACCAACAAAACTTTGTATTGTTGTGAAACATTTGTAACAAATTATGAAAGAGCATCCTCAAGAGTATTACGACTAGCTATAGTCCGTATCTTAATTTGGTGTATTTTGCAAATGTAAATACACCAAATATTCCATCTAATTTTTAAAAATATATTTTTATTACAGAAGTTGTGAACTTACAAAACAATCATGCACATGTGTAGAATTCCCATATAACATTCCTTCACCAACACAACATACCGTTGTGGAACATTTGTTACAGATTATGAGATAATATCATCAGACTATTACCACTAACCATGGTCCACAGTGTATATTTGGCATATTTTTTCCATACCCCCTTATTGTTAACTCATTACATATTAGGCATTGATGCAAGAATATACAGTATTGCTGTTAACTATAGCCCACAGGTTACATTGATTGTATTTTTCCCATGCTTCCCCACATTCCTACCACCCTGCAATAGTAACATGACATACATCTGTTTTAGTTCACAGAAAGACATTCTTGCATTTGTACTATTAACCACAATTCTCATCCACCCCTGGGTTCACTGTGTTATTCAGTCCCTAGATTATTCTCTAGCTTCTTTCAACTGACATTTATATCCCTAGACCACTCTTTTCTGCCACAATCCCATTTATAAACCAGCTGCTACTCACTATAATGTGTTCCCATCAATTCTATCCATTTCCACACTTTTACAGTCAGGTTAATTAAAACTTCTACTTATATTAAGCATCAGTACTCCTTATCAGCCCTCATCTTATTTCCTAATAACCTATACTCTAGGTTTTAACTCCATGCATTTATTCTTCGTATTTAGTTCATATGAGTGAAACATTACAATTTTTGTCCTTTTGTGTCTGGCTTATTTCACTTAGCATAATTCTTCAAAATTCATGCAGGTTATCGTATGTTTCCCAATTTCATTTCCTCTTACTGCAGGATGTTATTCCATCATATGTATGTACCACATTTTGTTTATCCATTCATTGGTTGATGGACACTTGGGTTGTTTCCATCTTTTGGGTATTGTGAATAATGCTGCCATGAACATTGGTGTGCAAATGCCTGTTCACATCACAGTTTTCAGTTCTTCTGGATATAGTCCTATTAGAGGAATTGCTTGATCAATTCTCTATTTACCTTCCTGAGGACCCACCAAACTGTCTTCCATAGAGGATGTACCATTTTACAAACCCACCAACAGTGAAAGAGTATTCTATTTCTCTACCTCTCCAGAACTTATTATTTTCTGTTATTTATTTTAAATAATGTCCATTCTATGTGGTTTGAGATGGTAGCTCATTGTCATTTTGATTTGCATTTTCTTAATAGTTATTGATATTGAACATATTATCATGGGCTTTTTGGCCATTTGTATTTCCTCTTTGGAGAAATGTCTATTCTAGTCTTTTGCCCATTTTTTAATTGGATTGCTTGCTCTTTTATTGTTGAGTTATATGATCTATATCGAATGGAAATAAAACTCTTATCAGATATGTGGTTTCCAAATATTTACTCCCATTGAGTGGGCTGCCTTTTCACATTCTTTACATAGTCCTTTGAATCACAAAAGTGTTTAAGTTTGAGGAGGTCCCATTTATCCATGTTTTTCTTTCATTGCTTGTGCTTTTGGTGTAAGGTTTAAGAATCTTCCTATTACCAGGTCTTGATGTGTTTTCTTACATTTTCTTCTAGGAACTTTATGGCTCTTGCTTTTATACTTAGGTCTTTGATCCATTTTTAGTTAATTTTTGCATAAGGTGTGAGATAGGAGTCTTCTTTCTTTCTTTTGAATATGTATATCCAGTTCTCCCAGCACCATTTGTTGAATTGTCTATTTTGCCCCAACTGGGTGGATTTGACAACCTTGTTAAAAATGACTTGACAATAGATGTGAGGGTCTGCTTCTGAACAATCAATTTGGTTCCATTGGTCTATGTGTCCATCTTTATGCCACTACCATGATTTTTTTTTTTTTTTTTTTTTTTTACCACTGTAGCTAGGTAATATGATTTAAAGTCCGGAAGTGAGAGTCCTCCATCTTTGCTTTTCCTTTTTAATATGTTTCTGGCTATTTGGGGCCCCTTATCCTTCAAAAAAGTTTTTAAAATTGTATTTTCCATTTGTTTAAAAAATGCTGGTGGAATTTTTTATTGGGATTTCATTAAATCTGTATATCAGTTTGGGTAATATTGACATATTAATGATATTTAGTCTTCCAATCCATAAGCATGGAAGTTTCTTCTAATTATTTAGGTGTTTTTAAATTTTCTTTTAGCAATGCATTGTAGTTTTCTGAATATAATTGCTTTACATCCTTGATTAAGTTTATTTCTAAATATTTGATTCTTTATTTGCTATTGTAAATGGAATTTTTTTCCTGATTTCCTCCTCAGATTGTGCATTGCTTGTGTATATTGACACCACTGACTTTTGCGTGTTTATCTTGTATTGTGACACTCTACTGAAATTGTTTATTAGCTCTAGCAACTTTGTTGTATATTTTTCGGGACTTGTCAGGTATAGGATCATATCATCTGCAAATAGCAAAAGTATTACTTCTTACTTTCCTATTTGGATGACTTTTATTTCTTTTTCTTGCCTGATTGCTCCAGCTAGAACCACTAGCCACTATATTGAACAACAGTGGTGACAGTGGGCATCCTTGTCTTGTTCCTGATCTCAATGGGAAAGCTTTCAGTCTTTCACCATTGAGTACAATGTTAGCTGTGGGTTTTTCATATATGACCTTTATCATGTTGAGAAAGTTTCCTTCAATTCCTGTCTTTTGTAGTATTTTTATCAAGAAAGGAAGTTGTATTTAGTCAAATGCCTTTTCTGCATCAATTGATAGGAACATGTGATTTTTCTTCTTTGGTTTATTAATGTGTTGTAGTATGTTGATTGATTTTCCTGGATTGAACTACCCTTGCATGCCTGGTATAAAACCCACTTGATCATGATGAGTAATTCTTTTAATGTGATGTTGGATTTGATTTAGAAGTATTTGTTTGAGGATTTTTGCATCCATATTCATTAGGGAAATGGGTCCATACTTTTCTTTTTTCATAATATCTTTATCAGGCTTTGATATTAGGGTGATATTGACTTCATAGAATAAGTTTGGTAACATTCTTTCTTGTTCAATATTTCAGAAGAACTTGAGGAAGACTGACATTACATCTTCTTTGAATGCTTAGCAGAACTCACCTGTGAAACCATATGGTCCTGGGTTTTTCATTTTGGGGAGTTGTCTGATGACTGTTTCAATCTCTGTAATTCTAGGGACAATATAGGTTGTTCATACATTCCTAGGACTTTTTCCATTTCATCTACATTGCCTATTTTGTTGGTGTATAGTCAGTCATAGTTTCCTCTTATGATCTCTTTTATTTCTGTGGGGTCAGTAGTAATGTCTTCTTTTCATTTTTATTTTATTTATTTGCATCTTCTCTCTTTTTTCTTTGCCAGTTTAGCTAAGGGTTTGTCAATTTTGTTAATCTTCTCAAAGAACCACCTTTTGATTCTGTTAAATTCTCTATATTTGTTGTTGTTGTTCTCAATTTCATTTATTTCTACTCTGATCTTTGTTATTTCATTCCTTCTACTTGCTTTGGGAATAGTTTGCTGTTCTTTTACTAGTTCCTCCAGTTGTGTAGCTAGATCATTGATTTTAGCTCTTTCTTCTTTTTAAATGTAAACATTGAGGGCTATAAATTTCCCTCTCAGCACTGCCTTCTCTGCATCCCATAGGTTCTGATATGTTGTGTTCTCATTTTCATTCATCTCAAGATATTTATTGATTTCTCTCAAAATTTCTTCTTTGGTTATTTAAGAGTGTGTTGTTTAATCTGCATATATTTCTGAATTTTCCCCTTCGATCCTTTTGTGATTTCTCACTTTATTCCATTACGATCAGAGAAAGTGCTTTGTATAGTTAAATCCTGTTGAATTTATTAAGATCTGGTTTGTGACCCAACATATGGTCCATCCTGGAGAAAGATCCATGAGCACTTGATAAGAATGTATATCCCACTGTTTGGGGTACAACGTAGTGTATATGTCTATTAGGTTTAGTCCATTTATCATATTACTCAAGCTCTCTGTTTCTTTATTGATCCTCTACTTAGATGTTCTAGCCAATGCTGAGAGTGGTGTATTGAAGTCTCCAACTATTATTGTAGAGGTATCTATTTCTCCCTTCAGTTTTGCCAGTGTTTGTCTCATGTAATTTGGGGCATCCTGGTTAGATGTATATACATTTATGATTGTTATTTCTTCCTGGTGAATTGCCCCTTTTATTAATGTATAATGTCTTTCCTTGTCTCTACTAACAATTTTTCTTTTAAAGTCTATTTCCTCCAATATAAGTATAGCTACTTCAGCTTTTTTGTGGTTACTGTATGAGTGGAATATCTTTTTCCAACCTTTCACTTTCTATCTACTGGTATCCTTGTGTCTAAGGTGAGTCTCTTGCAGACAGCATGTAGATGATTCATATTTTCTTATTTATTCCACCTGTCTGTGCCTTTTGATTGGGCAGTTTAATCCATTAACATTCAATGTTATACTGTAAGGCAGTTCTTGTTTCACCTATTTGACCTTTGGGTTTTATCTGTCATATTTTATTTTCACCATTCTTTTAACACTTTTAGTTACTGTTGATGGTGCAATCTTCATTTCTAGATTCTCTTCTAAGCCTCTCTCTCCTGTCTTTTCTTTTCAGACTGTAACACTACCTTTAATATTTCCTGCAAGGCTGATCTCTTTGTCATAAAATCTCTCAGTTTCCATTAATCTGTGAATATTCTAAACTCACCCTCAGAGTTGGTTTGTTTGGATTTATTCAGATGGGAGTATGTTGTTCTTCTTGGACATGGATATCTATGTCCTTCAATTGGGTTGGGAAATTTTCTACCATTATTTCTTCAAATATTCCTTTTCCCCCTTTTCCCTTCTCTTCTCCTTCTGGGACACCCATGACACATATACTTGTATGTCTTTTGTCATCATTTAGGTCCCTGAGACCCTGTTCAATTTTTTCCATTCTTTTCTTCATCTGTTCTTTTGCATGTTCACTTTCAGAGGTCATGGTTTCTAGCTCACTGATCCTTTCTTCTGCCTCCTCAAATCTGCTGTTATATGCCTCCAGTGTATTTTTTTCCATTTATTGTTCTTTTCACTCCCATAAGATCTGTTATTTTTCTATGTGTACTTTCAAATCTTTGTGCTTACCTAGTGTCTTCTTAATATCCTTAATCTCTTTAGCCATCTCATTGAATTTATTAAGGAGATCTGTTTGAACATCTATGATTAGCTGGCTCAACTCCTTTGGTCATCTGGGGGCTTATTTTATTCCTTTGAATAGGTCCTATCTTCCTGTTTCTTGGTATGGATTCTAATTTCTTGTTGGTATCTTGGCATTTGGCTTACTAGATATATTTATTCTGGGTGCAGTTTCTCTCTTTAGTTTAAGGCTTTCTTGCCCTTTTTCCCTTGCTGGCTGTTCAGTAGGAGCTGATGATATAGTTGGTACTCTAGGCTGTGGAGGCTGAAACTGCCCACATTGCCCCAGGAATGAATGAAACTTCTCTCATCTTTCATCATATAGGCTGTCTATAGTTGCCCAGAGAGACTGATGCAGCTTTAATCCTCTTCCTCCCCTGTCTGGGGCTAGGATGGAGCTGCAGGTGTGCCATGCAGGTCCAAAATGACCACAGTTGCCTGGGTAGACCAATGCAGCACCCACTCCCCTCCTCCCCTGACAGGAGTGTCCAGAGTGCCCAACCATCTAGTGCATGTGGTGTGAATACACTTGCAATTGCCCTGAGACACTGAGGGAGTACTGTCTATTCTGCCCTTTAGGGGGTTGGGATGGAACTACAGGCATTCAACAGTTTAGTCCGTGTAGGCTGAAAGTGACTGCCATTGCCTGGAGAGGCTGAGGAGACACCAGCCCCCTCCTATCCTATTGGGGGGTGGGGTGGATCCACAGGAGCCTAACAGTCTACTCTGTGCAGCCTGAAAGTGCCTGTCATTGCCCAGAAAGGCTGAGGAAACACCAGCCCTCTCCTATCCCATGGGGTGGAGAGGGAATTGAAGGTGCTCAACAAACCAGTTCATGTGGGCTGAAAGTGCCTGAAGTTGTCCTGAGAGGCTGAGGAAACACAGCTCCTCTCCTATCCTATTTGGGGGCAGGGATGGAGCTACAGGTATACGAATATCCAGTCTGTGAGAGCTGAAATGCCTGTAGTTGCACAAAGAGGCTGGTGCAGGTCACCCCAGTTTCTTTCCTGTTAAAGTTGGGGCTGGGGCCTGGGCAAGGCTGCAATCTGATATAGGTGTAAAGAAGCTGGTCCCTATTGTCACTGTGATTTTCAGTCGGCCCTGCTTCCCCCCTCATGCCAGGAGTGAAGTTGAAATGGCGGCTACTGGCCTCTTTCTGACTTGGACAGGTTCAAACTTTAGCTATTCTTATGATTATACTTTATCCAGCTGAATTTACTGATCAGTAGCTGAAGTTGGTGGCCAATTGTCTCTTCCTCCCCCAGTTTTGGGACAAGGAGCTTCCAACTCCAGTCACGGATTAGCTCCCAAGGCAGTTTGCACCACCAGTGGAGGAGTGCTCTACTCATGACTCTTCAGTGCAGATGGGCAGTCTCTTTCAAGGATATTGCAGCATGTTCTTCTGCTCTCCTGGGCCCCCCAAACAGGTGCTTTAGATAGCTCTGTTTAGATTACTAACTGCCCTATAACACGAGCTGATTCTTCGAATGCCTTACTCAGCTGCCATCTTGCCCTCATCTCTGGGATTTTTCTTTTTCTTTTATTGAATCTGTAGATCAATTTGGGAAGAATTGACAAATTATCTTCCCCAACTTGTTTTCAAGCTGCCACAAATATGTCAGGATTTAAATTATTTTTGTTGTCACTGTTTGTATAGTTCTTTCTGGGATTTTTCTAATTCTTTGCTCACCATTGTGTACTACAAACTGTTCTTTCCTTATCCATTCAATTTCTTGCTTCTGAAGTACAATCTTCATTATGACCTTTTGCAAGCATCTATGAGTAGCTAATTTTTTCAGTATTTTTGTGAGGTATCTTTATTTCATCCTCATTCTTAAATAATAATTAGCTAGGTATAGAATTACAGAACAGAGTTATTTTCTCTCTATGCATTGAAAGTATCATTTCAATGTCTTCTGTCCTCTAATACTGTTTAAAAGAATTTTATTAGCAGGACAGTTTTTCCCTGTCTTTTAAAAATTCTGTTTGCTTTACTTTTGATGTTTGCATTTTCACCATGGTGTGTCGTGACATTTTTTTCCCATTTAATCAACATATTTATGTTTTATTTCTCTAGGGTCCTAATGTCATAGTATTTTTTATTATAATAAACTTTATTGAAACATATTAATAAACCATACAATCCATCTAAAGTGTACAATCAATGGCATTTGGTAAAATTACAGAGTTGTGCATTTATCACTTCAATCAATATTAGAGCATTTTCATTACTCAAAAAAAAAAAAACCCAAACAACCAAAAACACCAAAACACAAAACAAAAAATCCTGCCCCTTAGTAGTCACCTCTCAATTTCTCTATCTTCCCTTTCCATACATAATAGCTAATTTATTTCCATCTTTATAATTTATTTGTATTTACGTATTGTATAGATGGAGTCAAACAATATGTAGTACTTTCTGTCTAGTTCAACTTAGCATACTTCCTTTTTTACCATTAATGGAAGAATATTAATATATTACTAAACACTTCTGTCCATAGTTTGCTTTGGTTGTATTTTTGTCTTGGCATATTTTTAAAAGTTCTGCTTAGGACTCATGATTTTGGAATTTGTGGATTAATGTCTTTTTATCTTTTCTTGAAAATTCTTGGTCATTATCTCTTCAGGAACTGCCTCACACTCTTTTTCGATATATATATTTTGGAAGATCTGTTGTGTGTTGCATGCACATATGTGTGTGCATGTAATCTTAACTTCTCATATTTTCTATTTCTTTTTTTTTTTTAAGATTTATTTTTTATTACATATCCCCCCCCTCTTCTGTTTGCTCTTGCTGTGTGTCCATTCCTGTGTTCCTCTCTGTCCGCTTTGTCTTTGTTCTAATTTATTTTTAGACATTTTTACATAGCTTTCTTGTATACATTTTCTCTAGGTTCTTTGTTGCTGTGTATTCTGTCTGCTGACTCTCACTCATGGTGGCTTTTCTCCAGATGAATTTTGTAATTTTCCTTTGGGAGATAATAATTGGAAAGACTTTTTCAGTTACTGGATTAGCAACTACATGAGATCAATTTTTACATAAATTTCTGCTTTTGAACCCCAAATTTGCACTATGCCTGTGGTTTTGAGTTGTCAGGAGAGGTTTTAATTTTATTTTTCTCATACCCTGTGCCAGAGAGTAGATTTCTTTTCCTTCTCATCACCCTTTACCTCCTCCCACCCATCCTACCCCCAGAGTCCACCTGTGTTGCCTCAGCTTTGCATGGTGACTGCTCTCTGTTTATGGGCTTGGTCATTTTTCCTTTACTTTCTAGCAATTTCAGTGATTTATTCCAAACTTTTTGTTGTTGTTGATAAATGATTATAAATTGTTAATTCTTGAAGGTGGAGGATTTTACTGTTATCATGGTCAGCTGTCTTGCTTGAGGAAACCCTATAGTTTATTAGTTGTCTAAGCCAATGTGAATGTCTCCTCCAATATTTCTAATTGATTTTTTCTGTTCCATAATGCCTCACATAGTATTTATGTGTAGTAGATGCCGAAAATTGCTTGTTAAAGGAAGGAATGAAAGTCAAGAGTGTGTTTCAAAATTCTCTGGTAGACTAGAGAGTAACTTATTTCTAGAAAAGTGGGGTAAACATGAGAATAGAAATACCATTTTGGCCAGTCAGAATTCTCTGTACTTCTCAGCCGTGCTTTGTGTGAGTTCTGTGTGCCTGGGGAGATTGACCCCTACAGCTGAACCATCTGGGTTTCCTTGCTTTCTGGCTTCCAGTTGAGTTGGGCTACTGGGAAGCACCAGTAGGAGTATGAAGGTCAAGAAGAGAAATAGGTTAGAGCAGGTTTCCTTAAACTTTATTGTGCACACAATCTACCTGGGATCTTTTTGAAAGGCAAATCCTTGGTTCAGGAGGACTGGGGTGGAGTCCAAGATTCTGCATTTTTTACACGCTCCCCAGTGATGCTGCCACTGTTGCTCTGAGGAGCACCCTGCAAATCACAAGGGATTAAGGAATTTCTTTATTTTCTCCCTCCAAGGGGTGCCAGGCTTCTGGCAGTGGCTGCTTCTCACTGTAACCATAGCTCTCTACTTTGACTACACAGAATAATTTGTGGAATTTTTGAAAACCTGATGTTCTGGCTGCATTCCAAATATATTAAACCATAAAATCTGGGGCTGGGACCCAGGCATTAATAATTCTTAAAGCTCCAATGTGCAGCCAAAGCTGAACACAATGGATGAATCTATGCCTCGGGCTTTTGATGGTGGTCTTTTGTATCTGGCTTTCAAAAGGATCTGATAACCCTGTTCTCCCTCTCACCCCCTTCCCCTTCAGACCTATAATGGCTTCTGGTTGTTGCTAGTGCCTGAGTATCTCAAAATCCCATTTTGGTTCCCTTGACTCTGCCTTCTGCCCACTCCTCTATAATTAGCCCCTTAATTTAATTCTCTTCAAACTCCCAGCTGTGTCCTGCAAAATCCTAGCTGATGTATCAAGATAAGGAGTTTGATTTTTATTTTGAGGGTACTTGGGAAACCAGTGTAATTTTATGAATAGTGAGTGTCAAGTTCAGAAGTATGCATTTGTGATGTTTCTAAATGAAACTTTTCATTTCACATGCTTTAAATGTAGAAGTAGTGAATTTTACAATAAGAGTCAAGCTCAAACATTACTTTTATATGTAAACAGCTCTGCTACAAGTATGACTTAAGATAGCACTAACCTTTTGAAAATAGGTACAAAGAACAGTATAACATTAATTCAGCTCCTAATTGCTTTTGTCCTTAAGCCATAATGTAGCCAAATCAAAAGGATTTCTTCCTCATCGGATTTTCCTGAGTTCGTGCCTTCTCTTCAAAAGACGTCATGAGTCCCTGTGCTATTGCGCTTTTGTTTTTCCTCTGAAGGCATTGGCAATGCCATCACCTTTGTGACCTGCTTGCAGTTTCATCACTTGAAATACTGAGCTTGAGTTTATCTTTTCTCCTTAAGCACTACTCATTTCCTTAGAATTCACATTTCAAGAACTCCCTGGATATTCTGACTAAATTGCCATTTTAAGAGGCTCTCTATTTCAATTTCTCAACTCTCTATCAATAATCCTGCCTTTAATCCTAGCAAAAGACTTTTCCTACAAAAGACCCCTAAGCCATCATCTTTCCCCAGGAGAAAATTATTCTCTAATCTTCCCCTCAATTTCTTCTTGTAAACATTGAGCCTTTGACACTCTTCCCAGAGAGTTGTTAGCCTTTTGTCTCTTCTTTCATATGAATGGGCTTTTGCAATCAGACTTGAGTATAATCATGAGTTGAACTCAAGTGAACAAATGATTTCCTCCCTGCTGTTATATTATAACTTTATAGTGGAGAAAAAAGGTTTATAATCTGTTTTCACTACTAAAAACATGGTAAGGGTTTCCTGCTACTAATCCTACTTCAGGGCACTGTCCTATTTTGAAGGTAGGTATAAAAAAATCAGCTCTAAGAAAGTGGTTCTTGAATGAAGCAAAGTGTTTTATAGCTCCACAGATTTAGATATCCCACTCAACCCATTTGGGAATAGTCCCTTCAGGGCTGTATTTTGTTTCCTCTCTTTCATAAGACTGGAGAGAGAGGGAGAGTGTAAAAATCACTTAGAAGTCTAGCTATAATGTGGAAATAATCATGTTGGCAGGTAACTTCTCTTTGGTGTGATAGAATACACCAGTTTGAAAAAAATTTCAGGGAGTATTTCCTAGGGCCTTCTGGAAAAAAAGATGCATAAGACACACTTGCACATGCCTTTTTGAAACCATTTATTCCATGTTAAAGTATCTGCTTGCTGCTGTATAGATGCACTTGGAGAGATTAAAAAAGATAAAACCATCAATATGTACTTTGAAAGAAAATGAGCTTCTCACTTAGATGTTAGTGGACTTTTTAATACGAGGATTTTTTTGGTAGGCTAATTCGAAAGTTAATAAGAAGATAAGAGAATTGATCCAAATGTCTTTATTCTTATACTCATAAACCAAATTCTGCACATTGGTTCAGAAATAATGAACCTCTAACCAATTATAAACACCTCTATTCTAATTATTTACATTGAAGTACTTCTAAGGATTACATCTAAGCATGCCGTTATTGAAATGAATGTTTTTGTAAGGTTTTTCTCTGTAATGTCTTCAATGTTTTTCTTTTTAAAATAAACTTAGAAATGTTCTAAGTGTTCAGGGTGTTCTTCTAGCTTATTCATTGGCGAGAGATGAAATGTTTAGGAACAAAAAGAAAAATGGATCACTGGGTTCTCGGGTGTGTCCTTCATGCTTTGTGGGACAGGTCATAATTTCTAAGAAAACAGAGAAATAACACTCACCCCAATCATCCCTGCTAGAGGAAGCCTGCCAAGACAGCATAAGTCCCCCACAAGTGTCCACAACATCCACTGGCTATTAAAAGCTATTTGCCAGGGAAAGATTAAAAAACGGTTTCAGAATAAAGGAGAAATGACAATTGAAGGCAATTCATGATCCATGATTTTCTTTTGCTATAAACACATTATTGGGGCACTTGGTAAAATCTAAACAAACTCTATAATAAATTAGATAATAGTATGGTGTCAACGTTAATTTTCTGATTTGGGTAATTGCATGTGATTTTGTAAGAGAATGTCCTTCTTTTGTAGGAATATTTTGGGGATAACGGTGCATCATTTCTGTAACTTATTCTCAAATGATTCAAAAAACAAGTGTGTGCATGCACACACGTGCATGTAAGGCATATGTATATTTGTGTGTTTGTGTCATACACAACAGAGATGAGGAAAGCATATGTGGTAAAGTGTTAACATTTTGGAAATGTGGATGAAGGATATGCAGTGATTCTTTGAGCCATTCTTGCAATTCTGTTAAGTCTGAAATTATGTCAAAATAAAAAGTTAAAAGAAAAGAAAAAAGTTTGCCATTATTTGACAAGGGAGCAGTGGCTCAGAAGTAATAAGATAGCCTGAAAACCTCAACCTAAATATGGGAAACTGTAGGCTCTATTAGAAGATAATAAGCAATGTTAGTATATTTTTAGAAGGATGTTTTTCAAAACCACAACCAAATTTTCACTTAGCATATCATGCCAGTCAAATGAGTTAGAAAAAATCCACCCAGGAAGTACGAAGTAGGAAGTAGCAATTTCTGTAACATTTTACCTTACAATTGTTGGCAAATGCCAACTGGCCTTCAGTGTATTAGGTAGGTTAGCATTTGTTTATTTTCATGAGCACTGATATTTTCAGATGTTTATTTCATTAGCCTACCCACTTTTCTTCTTTCTGGTAATGGTAAGTGGAAAGATGGAAAGAATCTGTGTTCTTGATGACACTGATGAGCTGCTGAACCAATTAGCCCTGAAAATGGCCTTACCTTTGGACTTTTAGATAATACAGGCACCTCTGGCTGGGAATTTGTGTTACCTGAAGCCAGATATATCCTATTCTATTACTGTATACTCTTGAAGGTTTCTACATAAAATAGAAAAGTTTCTATGATTTATTATTAAAAAGCCAAACCTAGTCAGATTCATTAACCCAATTAGATAATGCAGGTTTTTCTACTTCATTTAAACAAACCATAGAAATGCAGATTCTTGGAGTCTGAATATCACTCATCTTTTGAGGTACATACTAAAGCTTTAGAAAAGGAAATGGTGATAAAGAAGATGAAGGCATTCTGTCTGCAAAATGGGTGTATTAATATTTACCTAGGGAAGTGGATGTGGCTCAAGCAATTGGGCTTCCACCTACCACATGGGAGGTCCCCAGTTCGGTTCCCAGTGCCTCTTGGAGAAGGTGAGCTGGCGTCGTGGGCAGGCTCAGTGAGCTGATGCAACAAGATAACACAACAACAACAAAAAATATTTACCTGGTTCATAAAGTGGTTATGAGAAGTAAATGAGTTTTCACATTTAAAGCTCTTTGAACAGTGACTGGCAGGTTATGAGTATACAGTGATTGTTAACAATAGCAATAATAATGATTATTATTATTATGGCTTTTTTTTTTTTGCTAAGAAACCCACTATCTAAATTTTAATTATTTTTAGTCTAAATAGCAAACTTTTGGGGAAGGAAATGAGCAACACCAATGAATTCAGCTTTCTTGAGAGTTGGGAGCAGTAAATATTACAAATCTCATTTGTTAGAAGAAAAACCTGAATCACGTTGGTGGACCTTCCTGTGCAACAGCTACAAGTAGGCTCTTGTTCACCATACTAATATCAATTCCAATACAGCATAATTTAAAATTTTGAAGGGCAGCCTAGTGCAGTGTTTATTAAATTGTGTGTCATACTACAGTTGTAGGTGCTGAGACCAATTTAGTGGGTTGCAACTAGAATTTTAAGGAATTGAACGATGATAGAATAGGTTTGGTAAAATCAGAGTAAACTGCATATATAAAGGTAAATATTGTTTCATGACACTTTTGTTTCAGTAATATTTAAGAATACATACACCTCTATTGGGTCACAATTTAAAATGTACTTCTCACTGTGAGTTTTGGTCATTGGTATCATGGGAAAAACATGGGCTTGGCATCAGAGGAACTTGGCTCCAGATATCTACCTCACTGGCTTGTGGTATGGAAAAGAGGCTGGAGCTGTGCCTACTGCAAAGTAGGGACTCAAAACAATGTCCCGTGGTTCCTGCCTTTGTCCAGAGCCCCCACTCTCCCCTACCTATGTGGACACGCACTTGTGGACATGAACTTGTGGAAAGACAGAGTAAAGCAGCACCAACATTAGCAAAAAAGGCCTCTTCAAACAAACAGATATAGCTGTTTTATATATCAGATACTCATCCAAGCTTGAAGCACCGGAGCTCAGTGGGTCCTGAAGCTAGGAAAATCAATTTTATTTAAACTACAATAAACAGTGTCTACCCTGCTTCACACAGCTAAGAAATCACTCTGGCCCAATTCTTAAAATAACAGGCATTTGGGTAGAACTATTGATTGTTTTCAGTTTTATTACCTCAGCAGAATGACGCTCCATCCATTAAAAACGGGGGTGTGCGTACAGACCCGCTGCCCCGCGCTCTGAGCGCAGGCTGCCCCGCGCACTCGGTGAACGCAGGGGATCGGGAGGACAGATGTGTTACGTATGATGCCCATTGTTTATTCCACACAGAGCTCACTTACCACAGGAAGGGCTGTTTGGTTTCTTTTTCCCCTCCGGTCCGATGTTTTCATTTGATATTACTCATGTTAACTCCTTATTTATTGCATGGAATGCTCCAGTGAATCCTGGGGGGGGTGGGAGGAAGAGACAAAACATATTATTT